>JAZKJV010007829.1:0-219513 GCA_037367405.1 Ottelia alismoides | reverse complement strand
TAAAATAACCTTCCTTTGATATATTTCTTTAAATAGAAAAAATAATCGGTATCCTCCAATTCATTTTTCCATATAATTTATATATTTCATATAAGGAATCAATAGTCAAATTAAAATAGAAATTATCATGCAATTGATATATTTGATATATCAATATCTGTATCTGCTAGAATGTTTTATTACCGTATCTGTATCCATATCCTAAAAATGAAAATGTTATGGGTATCTGTATTTGCCAAAAAATAAAAAACACATATCCATGTCCGTATACATATCCACTAAAATGTAATCCGTATCTATATCATAAAAAATAGAAATGGTATCCGTATCCATATCTATAGCTACAAAAAAATAAAAACCTATTTTCATGTCCATATCTGTTTCCACTAAAAAATCCTCATCCATGTCCATATTTGTATCTGCAAAAATAATTATAACCCATATCCATGTCCATATATGTATCCGCTAGAATATAATCAATACACGTGAAAAATTAAAAATTGCATCCATATACATATTAGAAAAAAAATTATATATACATGTCCATATCCATATCTGGAAAAAAAGCACATCCATGCTCCCATCCGTATCTGCAAAACAAATCATATCTGATATATTTTATCCATATAATAGATATTATATATATATGTATGTATTCCTATCTGCTGGAATATCTTGTAACTATATTTGTATATGTATCCAAGAGAATTGAACCGTACCTATATCTGTATCCACAATAAAATCCCATATCCATGTTAGTATCCCATATATGCATATATTTGTCACTTATCTGAATTTTTACGTCTATATATTTATATCATGTCAGTGTCCATATATCCATGTCCAAAAAATCATATTCATATCGGTATCCAAAAAAATATCTAAAAAAGAAAAACGCATATCCATGTTGCTAACCATATATTTATAACAAGAATATAATAATTAAAAAATTTAAAGAATAATACATTCGTTAGCATTTGTAAGGAAAGGAATCTCAATTCCTAGGGGGTACCTAGGAATGACAATTCCCATATATGAGGGAATCTGATTTCCATTTGTAATCATTATTCATGCCTTACTATGATCTAACAAACACGGAATGGAATCGGTAGAGGAATGGTGATTCCATTCCCTCCTCTATTCCAGCATAACAAACGGGCCCTTAAGGAAATCAAACCGACAGCGGAAACGAAGACTGGTCTTCTCATTCCAATCTACCCATCTTGAAAATTATAAAATAATGATATTTCTGTCTCTGTCCGTTTCCGTCAAAACACGAGCATGTGGACTTAGTTTAAATTGCCATAGAAAAAAAACTAATGCTATGGAAGATGACGTTCCATCTCTCTTGAAAAGGGGTAAGATGACGTGTCCGATGGCATCCCTACAAGGCAATTGAAATGTCCCTATTTAATTATGGGAAAAAGACTTTATTTATGGGGAAAATGGGGCTGCCGGTTGGCTGCCCCACCTATTTTCGCATTTTTTCTTATTTTTTTGAAAAATATATCACCATGTATATTTATCCCTATACCCCTCTTAGACGTGCATGCTATAGAGGAATACAAAGAAAAGAAGTAGATGAGGTTTTGAAGGTTATAAGACCTGGGAAAGGTGTTGGGCCGGATGACATCCCTGTAGAAGTATGGAAAGTTTTAGGTGAGCGTGATTTGACTTGGCTTACGAATCTATTCAATGTTATTTGGCGAAGCAAGAAAATGCCTGAAGATTGGAGGAGGAGTATCGTGGTGCTTCTTTATAAGAATAAAGGAGACATTCAAAATTGTTCAAATTACAGAGGTATCAAGCTGATGAGTCACACTATGAAAATTTGGGAACGTGTAATCGAAAGAATGTTGAGGCAAGTTTCTCAAGTAAAAGAAAACCAATTCGGATTCATGTCAGGTCGCTCAACTATTGAAGCCATCCATTTGCTGAGGAGTACAATGGAGATTTATAGAGATAAAAGGAAGAATCTCCATATGATCTTTATTGATTTGGAAAATGCTTATGATTCCGTCCCACAAGAGATACTGTGGAGAGTTTTGGAGAATAGACAAGTACTTGTCCTATACATTAATATCATAAAGGATATGTATGATAGGGCTTTATCTTGTGAAAGGACCCTGATGGGGAAGACTGATTATTTTGATATCAACATTGGTTTACATCAAGGTTCAGCTTTGAGTCCATTTCTTTTTACTTTGATTATGGACGAGTTGACAAGTCACATTCAGGATGAGTTACCTTGGTGTATGTTATTTGCTGATGATATTGTGTTGATTGACGATACTATGAAGGGAGTAAATAAGAAGCTTGAGGTTGGAGACATGCATTGGAGAGTAAAGGTTTTCGTATAAGTAGGGCTAAGACGGAATATATGGAATGCACCTTTGATGGGAGCTATGGTGAAGGAATCGAGGTGAAGATTGGTGATAATAACATTCAGAAGAGAGATTCTTTTAGATATCTAGAATCTATTTTGCAACATGATGGAGAAATTGATGAAGATGTTACTAATAGAATAAATATAGACTAGCTAAAGTGGAGAGGAGCCTCCGCTATTCTCTGTGATAAGAAAATTCCTTTAAAGATTAAAAGAAAGTTTTACAAAGCAGCTGTGAGACCTGCTATGCTTTATGGTTTTAAATGTTGGCCTGTGAACCATAGACATGTGGCAGAGAATGGCTGTAGCAGAAATAAAAATGCTAAGATGGATGTGTGGACATACACGTAAAGATCGGATTCGGAATGATGCAATCAGAAAAAAAGTTGGTGTAGCTCCGATCGGGGATAAGATGCGAGAAAATCGCTTAAGATGGTTTGGTAATTTGCAAAGAAGGTCAACTGATGCACCGATTAGGAGATGCGAGTGTTGGGATGTTGAGCCGGCTAAGAGAGGGCGAGGACGGCCCAAGAAGTGTTGGAAAGAGATTATACGAAGGGATCTTAGTTTTTTGGATATAAGTCCGAGATTGACCCAAGATAGATCTGAATGGAGGCGAAAAATCCATGTAGCCGACCCTACTTAATTATGGGAAAAGGCTTTGTTGTTGATGTTGTTGTATCCCTCTTATATGTCATTTCGTCAGAAACAGAGACTCCTACGACCTCCATCCAGATGTCATTTTTTTACGGTCGCAAGATTTTTTAAGTCGACCCTGTCTGGATGGAGGCCGTAGGAGTCTACGTTTCTGACGAAATTCGAATAGCATGTAGGAGGGATATAGGGATGAATATACATGACAATATTTTTCAAAAGAAATGAAAAATTTTTGACAAAAAATGAAATGGAGCAGCCATGTTGGCTGCCCCAAGGGGGCAGCGCCATTGATCCCTTATTCTTGTTATTCTTGTGATACTGATATGATATGAACATGTGTTTTTGTTTTTTACGATATATATATATATATGGATACCAATTTTATTTTCAATTTTTAGGTATGATTACGGATATAGTTACAAAGTTTTCTCTTAGATATAGATATAGATATTCATATTACTAAATCTGTGTATAATCATAGACATATATAATAAGTGTATAAATAAATATCTAAATATAATACAGTGTTACATGTAGCATAATGCATTTTAAAGTTATTTTAAATGCGTGAAGAAAGTTATATAGGGTAAATTGCAAAAAAGATCCTAATTATATCCCAATTCCCAAGTAGGTCCTCAATTTTTGAAAATATAACAATGGGAGGTTCGATCTTATTTTTGCCTCAAACATATACCTTATGTGACCCTTCTATGTTAAGGTAAAGCATAAATTTGAAAGTTTGTTACCCTCTTTATAGCATTTCAAAAGTGAGGTCTCATTGGAAATTGAGACAAAATTGGTTTCTTTTTCTGAGCAATTTATCCATATATGTATAGGGGGCCTTTCAAATGAGACGTGGTCCTTCCATCCTTAAGGAAGGCCAACAATTTGAGCCATCGGATTCAAATCCACTGGCACCTTCAATTTTGTTGCACAAAAGGGTATTTTGGTCATCAACTTTCGCATTAATTATGCATGCCAATAAATATTCTGAATTTTTAAATTTAGCTATTTTTTATTTTTGGTATTTTTCGCATTACCATGTTTAAAATATATCCAGTTTTATTTTGGATGACATTATGTAGGGCATGTTTGTATCTTGATGTCTTTTTTTGTAGAATCTGATGTTCCTTTTGTAACGAGTGTATGTTTTTTGTATTTACTATGTTTCTTTCAAAATTAATCAGCCATTTGTAAATTATGTATGATTCTTTGTATAATACAATTCATATTAACAATTAATGCATGGTTACTTGTATTGATTGTATGGTTCTTTGTATAATAGAATTTTTATGGTTATTTGTAAAAATGCAGTAGTCATTCATGCTCAATGGATGAGTAAAATATCACCGAAATATGTATAATACACATTCAAAATGTATAATGCATATCCAAAATGTGTAATACACATAAAATATACAATATGTATAAAAAACTACAACTGTCATTTGCACTCAATTGATACGTAAAAATACATATCAAATATCTATAATACACTTCAAAATTGTATAATACACATAAAAAAGTGTATTTCGTGTCGACGAGACATCACCACGCTGCGTCCATTCCTCCTATAGCATTCCCTCCTGCTCCTGTCCAACGTCGCCGCGTGCATTGTACGATCCAGCGTACGATCTCGCTCGATCCCGTCAATAAGATGTCCATCGCACGATCCAACGCAATACTCATCCTCGTCTCTACTCTGTCATCGTCTGTTCGTTGACAACGTCCTCCTCGTTGCAATCGTCTGTGTCATCCATCCCTTGCGCGAGCCGCGTCGTCGAAGAAGCTTCACCGTCGACGTCCACACTTCTCCTGAAATAAAATACGAGCAACAGAAGACGAAAATGCAGAAACGGATTAAGAAGATCTGTCCATCGACACTTCTCCTGAAAGACAACAACAGATCAATAAAAATAAATTGCAGAAATTCAGATCAAAGATTCAACAATAGATCACCCATGATTTGAAAATTTTACGACTCAGTGAACATTGTAATTCACATCCTTTGATCCCTGCGCAAAGGAGCACCTTCACCCGCTCGATGACCACCGGCCGCCCGCGCATCCGCTGCTCACCCGTCCGCACGTCGTCGTCGCCTCCCCATTTGAGAGGAAGGGGTTGCGTCCCCTTTAATTTCAACGAATAATTCCTATTTTGGAGGGATCAACCCTAACCCTCAATTAATGTGACGTTAATTACATGCTATATTTAGATAATGCATAAAGACCAAAATGGGTTTTTGCTTAATTTATAAAAAAAATTAGCATGCCATTAATGACAATCACACGATTAAAGACGGATGGCTGAGATTGTTGGCCTTCCATATGGATAGAAGGACCATGTCTCATTTGAAAGATATCCTATATATATGGGTAAAATGGGGGTGCTCCCAGGGAGTAGCCAACGGGGCTACTCCCACCCCTATTTTTTCCAAATTTTTTTATTTTTTGGAAAATAAAAATTTCTATATTCATCATTATATCCCTCTAACATTCTATTAAAATTTCGTCAGAAACAGAGACTCCTACGGCCTCCATCCAAACATGGTCGATTTAAAAAATCCTGCGACCGTTAAAAAAATGACGTCCGGATGGAGGGCCTAGGAGTCTCTGTTTCTGGCGAAATTTTAATAGAATGTTAGAGGGATATAGTGATGAATATAGAAATTTTTATTTTTCAAAAAAATAAAAAAAAAATTGGAAAAAATAGGGGTGCGAGTAGCCCCGTTGGCTACTCCCTGGGGGCATCCCCATT
Organism: Ottelia alismoides; assembly: GCA_037367405.1. Taxonomy (NCBI): domain Eukaryota; kingdom Viridiplantae; phylum Streptophyta; class Magnoliopsida; order Alismatales; family Hydrocharitaceae; genus Ottelia; species Ottelia alismoides. The sequence goes on along the minus strand of JAZKJV010007829.1, from coordinate 213,713 downwards.
TAACCCTATATATATATATATATATATATATATATATAATATATATATATATATATGGGTTAAATGGTGGGGCTGCCCTTTGGGGGAGCAAACTTAGTTTCCCCGTGCCATTTCGCCTACTTTTTTTTTGAAAATTTCTTCTGTGAATATTCATCACTATATCCCTATATTATGATATTCAAATTTCGTGCGAAACAGAGACTTGTACGGCCTCCATCCAGACAATCATTTTTTAACGGCAACAGAATTGCTAAAAATGACCCTCGTGGATGGAGGTCGTAGGAATCTCTGTTTCGCGTGAAATTTGAATGACATAATATAGGTATATATTGATGAAAATCCATGGAAGAATTTTTCAAAAAAAAATGCCAGCGAAATGGCGTGGGGGAGCCAAGTTAGCTCCCCCCATGGGAGCAGCCCCATTTTACCCTATATATATATAGAGAGGGGGGGGGGAGATCCTACTCCATGGAGTAGGTACTTACATACTTCACTTTCATTTTTTTTTCAATTTTTTTATTTTTTTTTGAAAAATGCTTCCATGGATTTTCATAACTATATCCTTATAATATGTCATTCAAATTTCATCCGAAATAGAGACTTCTATGCCCTTGAAAAAAACGCCACCTCGATCAGTTCTTTATTCCTGCAAATAGAGACAGAAATAATATCGTGGTCGTTGTTGACCGAGTGGGTCTTGTCAGAAAAGATTAATGTGGATTAATCTTCTTTTGTTTTATTTATACTCCTAAACAAATGTGTATAGTGGATTCGTACGGGAGTGTCGAACTCAGGGAGGCAAACTGTTTAAGACTAGGGGAAATCGGTAGAAAAACTTAGGCAATGGGGTTTCCTAATTTTTATTTTATTTTTAATGGTTTTTTTCTGAATTTTTATTTGATTTTTATGAATTTTATATTGTTTTTGTAATTTTTAATTATTTTGTGGTTTTTTTATTATTAAAAAATGTTTATTTTTTTGTTTTTATTTTGTTATTTTTATGGTTTAATTTTATTTTACTGTTTTTATGAATTTTTAAAGAGTTTTTTATGATTTTATGGTGTTTTTGGTTGATTTTTAAGGTGAAGAATGTAATTTTTATTGAAAACAGTGATATTTTTGTGATTTTCAAGAGTGAAAATTATGTGGAAATATTTTTATTGTATTTTCTGTACAAAGTAGATAAAATACCTTCAAAATGATATATTATGCGTTTTTAGGAGATTTTTCTTGAGTTAGTTATGAATTTTTTTAAATTTTAATGTGTTTTGTATTTTTTATTGATTTTGTTATTATTTTTTTATTATTTTATGTTTTTAAACGTATTTATACTGTATATTACGTAAAATATAATATTTTTGAGTATTTTAGTGTATTTTTATATTTTTTATTTGATTTTATAAGGTATATAGCTATGTATAGGGTTTATATACAATAAGGAGGGTATATGTGTAAAAACGTTGGAAACTGGAGGTTTGTGTGTAAAAGATAGAAATGGGAGGGTGTCGCGCGTGCAATCTCCAAAAGCACCTGTACGCACTCGTGCGTTGCTGAGATTGAGATTAGCCTGCTCGTAATAGCGGATAGCTCCAGGGGCGTCCGCGCAAAAACTCCAAGTTCTATGTGCTTCACGTGCCTCAAGTTTCTCCCTTTCTTGGTTGCAAATAACAAACTTGCGCTGGAGCTTTATGTAAAATCTCCTATGCTCCCGTGTCCCAAAATGTCAGCTTTTCACCGCTTAAATCCAAAGCCGTGGTCGGCGTTGAATGGTCAAATGATCGACGGTTTTTTATAGAAAGGGATTTTTTTTTCGGGTTAATCTTCTCACAGTGACAGCGGCAACGCACAGATCTATATCTTCCCAGGTGTAACGATCGACTTCCGTTGAAGCAGTTCGGTGACTGGAGGCGAGAAGTTCGGGCCAAGCGGTTGCATGTGGTGGCAATGGTGCTTAGGTGTTCTGGTCTATGGCTCCAACAGACTTAAGGCTGAAATTAGTTGAGTTTGTATGTGATGGTCCATGCTCCAAATTCTTCATTGCAGGTTCTGTTTGGGAGATACATCCTTCAAATTCGACGCAGATGCTTTCGGTTCTGCTGCTAATGTTCTCTGTTCCTGCAAAGCCTAAACAAGGCTCGAGTTTCTCGCTATAAATCAATTGTTAGAGGAACTGGATATGTAATGATTATATTACACACGGGAATGCAGATCTAATTATTAAAATGTAGAGAGACTTGTGGATCGAGAAGTATGATCAGAGGAAAGAGAAAACGGAAGTTGTAAACATAGAAAATTAGAGGAGGATGTGAAATCTGAGGTTACATCCGCAAGTGGCGAACCTCGAATCCTGTTCAGATGAAGGCTCCGACGGAGCGAATCGCAGTATTTGCTCCACCAGATGAAATTTATCCAAAGTTGATCTCCTCGTAGATGCTGTTTGCGATGTTCGTTTGAGGTCTCGATCAAGGATGCACCTCGTTCTATTTCTAGATCTACACCGGGAATGGTATCGACGGGGTTTGTAGGGATGGTTTAATCCTCGACGAACGATCGAATCAAAATTGGACTCCGAACGAATGAGATATGAGGTAATGATGATCAAATGTGGAGGTAGCTAATCGGTGGGATAGAGCCAGAGGAAATCGGAGATCGAGAAAAAAAAACGGAAGAGAAGGGAGATAAGAGGAAGGAATGGACGAATCAGATGAGAGAATCGGAAGGGTTGAGAAGAGAAAGTTGCAGAGAAAAAAATGGGAGAGATGAACACTGACCTGGAAATGGTGCGAGGAACGGATCGAAGTGGACGATGTTACAGATGCACCGCCTGGAATGGAGCTCGCGGAGGAACTCCAGGTGGTTATCGCCTCCAAGGACGGCGGATCCGGAGGCTTGCGTGGCAGCGGAGAATATCCTCGACACCGGCGACGTGATCACGCCGTACGCCTCCTCTCGACCTCGCTACGCTCAACGACGAGGCAGCTCTCCTGTCACCAGAGCTCGCCGGAGCTTTGAGGGAAAATGAAAGTGAAAAATGGAAGATACCGAACTCCGGCGGGGGTGGAGCCCTATTTATAGAAGAAGAAGGGGATGAACCTGGACGGAAAATGAGGAAGATGAGGTTTCTTGGGTAACACGTAGGCCGGTGTGGTCATCTGGCGGTGGATATGGTCACCGGAGTTTGTTGGTCGCCTAACGGCCGGAGAAGAAGAGAAGAGGTGGAAGGAAGAAGAATAAGAAGGAAAAAGAAGAGGAAGAAGAGGCGTGGGGAAGAAGAAGAGAAAGAGAGAGAGGGAGAGAAAAAAAAAGAAAAGATGGCAAATGAGAGCATCACGTGTCAAAGAGATATTAAGAAGAGAAAAAGACAAAATAGGGATGAAGACAAAAAAAAGTTATATATAAAGTATAATTACCTTATGTATAATATATTAAATAAATAAATAATGTAGGTATAAATTGTAATTAATTAAATTAATAAAATAAATAAATAAATAAATAAATAAAGTATTATTTATATAAAAGATTAATGTATTAAATAATAATATAAATTACAGTTTATTGTACAAATAAACCAATACGGATTCCGAAAATCGTGTTTTTCGCATTAACTCCGCTTTTAGAGAAATTAGTGTCATTTTGGAGATAATTAAAAAATACAATTTTAGGGACCGAGTTTGCTTAATTCGGAGTTCAAACGGTCGAGTTATGAGGCCCGGACGAAAAAAGTAGCGGCTTCGGGCCTCCGGATTTTTTTGGTATTTTGGCTTTATTATATTTTTTATATTTTTTTATATACAATTTTAGATGATTTTTATAAAAAGAATTAAGTTAATACGGTTTACGGTTATTTAATTAAAACTCCCAGAAGTTTTTTACATATATTACATATAAACAACGTGTCCAAAAAGCCGAAACTCACCGATTTTATCCGATTATTTTTCTGATTTTTTTAATAAATAGTATTATATACAAAACGGATTTTAAAAGTGAGTTTGGTCATTTTAGAGTTTTCTATAAATAGATATGAACCTCGTAAGTCGGCTTTTACGGCTTTTCCGGTTCATTGCGGTTATTTTATTTTTGTACTGAAATATTTTTCTAATATTTTTATAAAATAATACATATTTTTATGAGTACTTTTTACATAAGAAGTGTTTTGGTTTGGAGTGATTTTGATGATAAATAAAATAGGTTAAGTATTTATATGGTGAAAATTGGGTAAATTACATTTTTGGTCTTTATTTTCTTGATATTTTTATAAATTAGGATCCTTATCTCCCCCTACTTATTTCTTTTGTCGACCCGGTCAATATTGACCTGGTCTCGGGGTTAGGATCAATCTGTATATTTTATATACATCCTTCTTTTATTTTCTTTTTATTTTTTTCTTTTTATCTTTATTCTTTTATTTTGGATAATTTAAGTGTTAAATCTATAATATTAATATTTGTAGTTAAAGTGATAATTAATTGGAATTAGTGGATATTTACATATATTTTACCAAGGATTTTAGCCAAAATGAAAGAATAAAGGCGATGAATCATGGATTCATCAGCCCTCCATCCAGAACAAGTAATTTTAACAGTCTTAGATTTGTTGTAATTTCCCTGTTCTGGATGGAGGGCATAGGAGTTTCTGTTTCTGAAGAAATTTGAATGACATTCAGAGATATGAAAATCCATGGAAGAATTTTTCAAAAAAATGAAAAAAAATAAAAGTGGAGTAGGTAAGTTATCTACTCCATGGAGTAGGATCCCTTTCCTCATATATATATATATATATGAGGAAAATGGGGCTGCCCCCTAAGGGAAGCTAACTTAGCTCCCTCTGCCCTATTTTCTTCAAATTTTTTATTTTTTTCGATTTTTTTCCGTAAATATTCATCACTATATCCCTATATTATGTCATAAAAATTTCGTGTGAAACAGAGACTCCTACGGTCTCCATCCAGATAGTCATTTTTTAACGGTCTCAGGATTTTTTTAAATTGATCTCGTCTGGATGGAGGTCGTATGAATCTCTGTTTTGCATGAAATTTGAATGACATAATATAAGGATATAATAATGAATTTACATAATTTTTATTTTCAAAAAAATAAGAAAACACGTGAAAAATAGGGTGGGGGAGCTAAGTTTACCCTATATATATCTTATACTATTTAGCTATTTGTTATAAAATTTTATTTTAAATATATTATTTTATTTCCTTTTTAAATTTTATTGTATTCATAGTTCAATATATGCAACTTTTTATTTAATTAATTATTAAGTTCAACTTTAGAAAAATATATACATTGACAAGTATTATGAAAAATTTATTATATGTAGGATAAATCATATTGTTTTGTAAAGTACCCATATCCTAATTATGATTATCTGTTTTCATATTTGTATCCATATTTAACGTTATGGTTTGCGATTGTCAATATCTGAGAGATATCCATTTTTGTATATGTATCCATATTTCAAAAAAGACAAGGTTATGACAACACCTATATTCGTATCCATCCATTTGCATCCCTATACGTCCCTTTCCCACTGAAACACTAGCACATAAAAATTGGTTACTGTTAAATAAAACTCCACCAGAATGGATAAGAAATAAGATGTATAAGGGATAAGTGAAATTTATCTTTTATTTTTGTTCGATTGGTTAAAAAGATAAATATTGTAAACATCCACGTAATGAATGATGTACCATGATATAATCACTTATCAATTGATGGCTTATCCTGAGATGAAAATTCCCTTATCACGAGATAAATGGACATTATCCTTCATACAAATAGAGCAATGTTCTTTGTTCATTTGTTCTTGAGAATGTGAAATAAGTAAAAGTTATTGTAAAATAAATTGCAATTATCGTGGAATATGTACTGTGAAAGAAAGATAGACACTAACTAAATCAAGAAGAGAAATAACTATTTCAGATCTATGACTAATTGTGGATGAGACCGAGAATAAGGAAAATTCAGAATAAAGTTTTTTTAAGGATATAGATATTTTTTGGCAGAGATAAGGATATAGATATAACTGTCCGAAAATTTCGCAGATATGACTTTATAATTGTTGATGTATATAGATATGGATGAAAGTACTAGTCATTCGATACATTAATATTGGAAATTTTAGTTCATATAGCTTTATAATTTGATGGATTAGTGAAGTGTGTATTTATACTATGTATTTTAAAATTTTTTTATGCTATGATACGTCTAAAATAAGTATAAAAAATCCTAGCGTGCTATCTATAATTCACTCCGACTTCCTCTTGATCCATTAATTTCTTTATTGTCAAAAACTTGGACGTCCTATGCTATACATAAAGTTAGATCTAATGACCGACCTATAAGTTTAAAAAAGGGATTCTTGAATGAATCCATCGTGAGCAGCCTAGGTTTTCTAATGGTCAGCTTGATTTCTGAACGAGGATCTCGGTTTTTATTTTACTATATTGGGTGTAGCATCTATATACTTACTCTATTTAAAAGTGGGTTTTTCAGCCATGGTCTGACATGTGGCTTCATGGAGTGTTTTCCATCCTTCCTCCGTATTTTATTCCCCCCCTTTTTATCATTCCTGCTTCGACCATTTTCTATCTATAATACTAAAGCTGGGTACCTTTCCAGCTTACACGTGGAATGCTCTCCCTCTTTTCCTCCCGCGCTCAAACCCCCCCTCTCTCTACCATTCACACCTTTGTTCTCCCACCCTCTCCTTATTTTTCTCATCTTCCTCCCCCCCCCCCCCCTCTCTTTCTCACTCTCTTCGGTTCACACCTCCCTTCTCTCCCTCCAACCTTATCCTTTTTTCTCCTCACACTCTTCTCTCTACACGAGATTCTACACGAGATCTCTCTCTCTCTCTATGTTTCTATATACATACAGAATACGTAACAGAGTATATAATATTCATTCTGCTCTTTTTTTCTCTATAACTCCATTTCTATATTTAGATTTATCATGATAATAAATATCTAAATATGTCCGGTTTAATATTTTATGAATCATAATAGAACATATATTTTTATGAATTATCATTTTAATTTATGCTAACATATCTTTAATACATGTATTTTCACTAATACATGTATTTTAAATAATACATAATAATACATGAATTTTTATTACTTACAATAATAAATGAATGATTATGAATCATAATAATCCATGTATTTTTTATATAATTCATAATATTACAAGTAACATAAATATTATTAATCATTATAATACATGTATTTTCATGATAACATGTATTATGATAAAGATGTATATTTTTATAATCAAAATGCACTGTAATAATGCTATCAAAATATTTCCATAGTGTATTTCATTGTTCATAAAAATAAATTTATTTTAGAGTTTTTATGAATCATAATAATACACGTAATAAGTGTTATATGATGTACTAATTCATATATTCATATGAGCAAATACCGGTAATATACTAAAAGATTTTCGTATTTTCTTTCTTTACAATGTATTTTATGACTTTCATAGTATTTTTAAATAGTATAACATGAATAATCCATGTTTCATATTATTTTAATATAATATTAATTTCTAATATGTATTGTCTAATAAGTTTTATTAATAAAAATATTTTTTAAATATAACATATCTTTAACATTTTTTTTATAAAAATAAGATACATATTTATGGTAGATTTTTGAATAATGTTGAGTGTGTGAATATTTTTATGGATTGTATGGGAAGCAAAATTCATAGTATATCAAAATTATTTAAAGGGTTTCTACAACCGATGCTCTTCGTGATGGTAGTGTGTGAAAGTAAAGACCTTTTATGCGAACATGAATTTTTGGATTGAGCTGGATTTTAAGACATATTGCCAATCAATTTACAGTATGTTCCCATTAACTGCCCAAGTATCGACCTCGTAAAAACTAATCCAAAAATTATTGAGAATTGAATAATTAAGCATATTAAAAAAATAGTGAACAATAACTCATTCATTCTAATAAAATAGAAACACATTTGACTATTGAAGTATTAAAAATCAACACCTTAATATATATAATCCATTATTTTATATTTTTATAAAACTTTTTTGAAAATCCTATGATAAAAATATTGAGATAAGTTATTTAAAATCTAACTTATTATTATCAAAGATCTACACTAATAAATAGATAAAAAATTATATGCCCGTAGCGAAGTACGGGGTGTTTTTCCTAGTAAGTTTTAATATAGGAGAAGAGATTGCCACTCTTTGATCGGCTAGGTGTAACATTTTGCAAAAGTCTTGGTCCTCAATAGTAGGGATGAAAACAGATTGGATACAGGTTGGATATGCATATTTCCATATCTATATTCCTTTAGTCTCTATTGAATACGAATATGGATATGATTCGGATATGCATTTAGGAAACTATATACTTAAAAATATAGATATGAATTCGAATCGGAAATTTATCGAATCCGAATATGGATCGAATAAAAAGCACACCGAATATGGATCAAATAAAGAACAAATCCAAATATGAATCGAATAAAGAGCGAATACATATATGGATCCAATAAACATGAAATCTGAATACGGATCGAATAAAGACCACATACGAGTACGAAATGAATTTTTATAGTAGTTCATAATGATTTTAAAAAAATGATAATGAAATATAAATAAGTTACATCATAATAAAAGGGAGTGTCGATGTGACATGCATTCTTTATCAGAAGCAAAAAGGAGATAGGGTGTCGTAACTTTTCTTCGTGCACATCCCCAAACAAACGAAAGTTTATTAATATCTTTAATATATTGTATTTTATAATATATAATACTAATATAATAACACAGGTTGTGGCTTATATTATATTAACTAATATATAAAATAATATTAAATATTGTATTCGGATATCCGGATCTGGATCCGAATATTCAAACCATTACTATATCCGTATTTGTATATATCCGGAAAATTTTTACAACCCATATCCATATTCAATCCGTATTCGATTAATATTCGGATAGGGATATCCATATCCAGCAACTTTTCGAATATGGTAAGCAGATATTCGGATATATCCTTATCGATTTTTCACTCCTGCTCAGTAGTGATACTATGATCAGTGAGAACTTGGGTCACGAGAGGTAACGCGGTTGTTTGAGTGCCAAAGGAAGTGATCTTGTCCTTGCAAACGTTCGGTTGTGTTAATACATCAACTCCTAATTTCTTATAGGACAAAAATGTAAGTTTTTTTGTTCTTTATATATGCACGAAGATGGTTTGATTTAAAGGATCTTCCCATCCCCTAATATTCCAAAATGAGATTGATAGGTTCGTGTGAGTAACATGGAACTTAATTAATTGAATAATTGAATCTACTAGCGACCCAAACTTACGACAGTCTCTCTATATCTCCTTGATAAACATTGGCTTTCGACCTAAATTCTCAAAGTTAAAACCCCAGCGTCAACACTGATGTATTCGAGAATTTGTTAAGTCCTAGAGTTAAATCCCATGCGTGCAACATAAGCAGTTGATTGCCCTTGTCCAGTTTTGAAAAACCTAGGGTATGAGATGGAGTTAGGCGAATTTTTTTTAAGAAAATGATCGAGTTCATTTCCTTAAAAAGAAACAAGGCACCGGGATGCCGCGCACAAGTGATCCTCACAGCAACATAACCAAAACCCAGCAAAACAACCTAAGGAAGCTCAAAATTTAGTATAACTGGGTAATAACTTCCATTAGGTGAGGCAAAACATCATGAGACAGTTCATTAACTAGGGCATTGCAACAAAATAGAAACCATCCAGTAAGGTGGCGACTGGTGTTGGATTGGAATGTTAGTGGGGCGGTGTTCCTTCGTTTCTTAGCAGCAAGCAGGATCCTGGCTGTAGAAAACAATAGAAAACAGCAAATTTTATTTGAGAAAAAGTAATCTCTTGCTTGGATATGACATGTGATATCAAAAAGTTTCAGGATAGGTGGTCAAACATAAACGATGCATGCTCCTTCACTAACAGTGAGAGTGTCTGGGAAGTACCTTGGAACATCTGTGTACATTGCTCCTTCTAAATCAGCCTGATGGCTGATGCTCGCTTGGCGGTTATCTGCTAATGGGATGATGAGTTTGGGAATGAGTTATGCATTTAAAAAAATATTTCCAAGCCCCCATCATCAAAATTCATTATATCAAGACGGACTGGGATCTTTTTAGTGAATGGATAGTTAAAGAATAAATGGGAAGAGATTCCGGCGTTGGAGAGACAAAGGGGACACAAATTAATGATTCAGATGTTATATATATATATATATATATAAAATATATATATATATATATATAGTTTATCATGGGTAAGTAGTTTGGAGTTGACCATAGAAAAATGGACAACCTTGGGTGAAAAGGTTTCCACTAAAATTTATCGGGAAGGAAAGCAATAGGTGACGAAGCGTTAAATGCATAAGATAATATGGATCCATTGTAGTACGTGCACTTAACGTATTATTCAGAACCGAATGAATAATCTCCACGAAGAGGATTCGGCTTGAATTTATAATATGGTAAGTCCAGGGTCGAACACAAGGACGCGAGCAATCAAGTGAGTAAATCTAAATGTCAAATATTTTAATTGATAATTTATAGGTTAATTATTTAGAGAAAATACAAAAGAGATGATTTTCAACACAATTTTTATGCACTTTATATATATATATATGAAAATAATGTTGTACGACAAAGAGATGAAATCACTCACAATACAAGTAGAAATACAACGAACAACTGGAGTTAATCACAAGAATGTCCTGAATTAATTAGATATTAATTAAGTCATAAAAGCAGATCTAATAATACCTTGAAGCAATAAATAGTCTCTAAAGCATTTAAACACAATTTGGAATTCCACTTTCTGATGCTCAAAACTCGATAGCAAGAAATTAAACCATGTATTAACATAATGATAATAATTAAAATAACTAATAATGAGTCATTAAGAATTAGAAGGAATAACAGGTTCAATTATTCACTAAGATTTTATTTTCGACTTCATTTAAGAATCTATAAGATATTGGAAGAAGAAATAAATATCACGTGACTTTTAATGTGAAAACGTCAATAAAGCACATCAAATGAAAGAGCAAGCAAATAGCTTTCAAATGAGACCAAAATCATTTTAATTGGATTTATAGATAAAAAGATATTCAACAATCGATATAGGGGCATTTTTGCAAGAAAAACCTCAAGTTTTATTACAAAAGGGACAAATTTAGACTGATGTGCAAAAAAATAACCCACGGGGGATATTATGCAATTTTCATATTGCGGGAGGACTTATTTGCAATTATTAAGAAGTTAGGGGCCGGTGCTGCAAATTTCACAATCACATGTATAAGTGTAATCTAGCGAGGATTGGTAATAGAGGCTCGGACCACATGTCTTCTTCTGATGCTTCGTGCGAAGCTCGTACTCAGGCTCAGATACCGACTCTCAAGGTTGAACCATTGCTTTGGAGCTTCGACATGGCTAAACTACGACCGTTGGATCACGCCCAATAGAAGAATCCAATGGCAACTGCTTCTCTTCTGTTCTTATGCTCCTCTGCGCAAGGTGGCACTCGGGACTGCACTCCAGGGATCTCGCTCGTACTCCTCCGTGCTCCTCGGCCTCCGTTGAAGGTTGAGTGATCTTCCTAGAGGTGTCATGAAGAACATCGAGGGCTCCAGAAGATGAATGGCGTAACAGATCACTCTGTAGATGCATTGTCACCGTCGATGTAAATGGAGATCAGAGGTGTGTCTCAATCTTCGACCAATGAAGACAAATCACCATGCAATGTTAGTCCAACATATAGAAGAACACATAACGACTATCCTACGGTAGATGTGATGCGAATGGAAGCTCTATGTTCGTGAAGGATCGAGCGTGGATTTGTTCTTGCTTGAACAGAGCAGAACCTGGATGGGTATAGATACGAAGATGGAGAAACGCTTTGATGAACTGGAGATACACTCGTGGACTATGGATCGGATGTTAGGGTATCCATATGTTCAGATCAAAAAATTAGCAAAAGGTCGCTCTGAAATAAATAAGTAAATGTTGAATGAAATTGGCCTAGATTAATTAGCTGATCTGGACGATGAAGTAGTGAATCAAGGAGTTGAAGATAATGCCTAGATGAAGCTTCGAGCTTCATGTCTTCGCTTACGGTCTCTAGCAAAGAGACTAAGCTCAAGCATCATATCAATGGAGGTCTGCAACAAGGTATGGTCACCTTGGATCTCGTCGAGATTTGTTCTCCTTTTCAGCTCTCTTTCTCACTAAGCCCCAGTCACAGATCAGTGAACGGACTGGGTGGAATCTCTTTAATGGAGGGATACCTTGGAAGTTGGCTGGAAGCTCGGTTTTGATGGGATGGAAGTTGGAGGCTGCTGCACAAAGTTGGTGGTTTCAACCACCACCCACGGTTGGGGAAGATAAAACTGAGTTGAACAAGGTAGTAGGCGAAGATGGGGATCGAAGGTTGAAGAGATAGGCAGCGATAGTTGGAAGAGAAGTTGGCGGAAGAGGTTGTGAAAATTGTGATAAGTTGGGAAGAAATTAAAGGATGTGTCTGTTCAAGGAGATGGAGGGAGGTTGATGACGTATGGGTCATTGGATCAAGATCTAACGGCCTAGATTGTGACGGATAAGGTTAAATAGATGGGGCCACGTGGGCGGCCATGGAGGTGCCACGTGGCCCAATCAGAATTGAAAGAATTAGATAAATCAAAGAATATTAGAAATAAAATAGTTAAGGATTGAATCAGGAAAACTGGTGAACATAAAAGTTGTAGGTCTCGATGAGATCTACAACTTTCATGTAAAAGTCAAAGAGATCAGAGATCATTTATATATAGATAAAAAATTAAGCGTTTTTATCACTTGTGCCCCCTTCGAGATATCGCAATTTCAGTTATGCCCCTATCTTTTTGGTAATATCAGTTGTGCCCCTCACTTCTTGCTAATCTATCACTTGTGCCTCTCGGATTAGTGACCGTCTATAACCAACACAAACGGACGTTAACTTCAAGGACACAGATGGAATTAAATTAAAAAAATGACAGAAAAGTCCTCCTCCTCCTCTGTCCTCTTCCTCCCTTCTCTTCATCCTCTCACATCTTCTTCCTCTTTCTCTTCTCCCCCTCCTCGGCCAGTTGCACCTCCCTCCACCCCCCCACCTTGCCAGCCGCCATCTGACCCCACCTCGCCCAGGACCGCGCGACGTCGACCACCGCTCTGGACCCTTTCACGCCGCCTCCGCCTCTTCCACCAGCCCCCAGGCCCATGCCTCCTCCACCCCACCTCCCGCTGCTCCTCCTCCGGCACCTGCCCCTGCCACCCCCGCGCCCTCTTCCGCTGCTCCTCCCCCCCCCCCCCCCCACCCTCGCGCCCCACCTCCCACTGCTCCCCCCCCGTGCCTTCCCTCGCCGTCCCCGCCACCCCCACGCCCCCTTCCATTGCTCCTCCCCCCGCCCCTACCCCCACCGCCCTCGCCTCTACCCCGGCTCCTCCATAGCCCCCCTCCCTGGCCCCTGCCTTCTCCGCCCCTGCCTCCTCCCCCCGTCCCTGCCCCCTCCGCCCTCGCTCCCCCTCTAGCAGAACGTTGCTCGGTTTCACCCTATGGTGCAGATGCGCGATCCCAGCAGGCGGCTTGCCCTCGAGCGCGTTACCGGAGAGGTCCGCATCCAGCAGAACATTGCTCGATTTCACCCTGTGTTGCACGATCGACGGGCGGAAGGAGTGGTGCAAATGCATGAGTCCAGCAGGTAGCTTGCCCTCGAGCGCGTCACCGGAGAGGTCAAGCACCGCCAGGTTCTACCAGAGGCTACCGTTCTCTAAGAAGATCGATTTTGACCATAATACCCTTCTTAACCCCACCATGGTTTGAATAAACCATGTTTATTTTAATTTTTTGACGGTCAATCTGACGGAAGGGCACAAGTGATAACGGAGAAAGAAGTGAGGTGCACAACTGTTATTACCAAAAAGATAGGGGCGTAACTGAAATTACGATATCTCAGAGGGGCACAAATGATAAACTGGAAGTTGGCTGGAATCTCTTTAATGGCGGGATACCTTGGAAGTTGGCTGGAAGCTCGGTTTTGATGGGATGGAAGTTGGAGGCTGTTGTACGAAGTTGGTGGTTTCAATCACCATCCACGATTGGGGAAGATAAAACTGAGTTGAACAAGGTAGTAGGCGAAGACGGGGATCGAAGGGTGAAGAGATAGGCAGCGATAGTTATAAGAGAAGTTGGCGGAAGAGGTTGTGAAAATTGTGAGAAGTTAGGAAGAAATAAAAGGATGTGTCTGTTCAAGGAGATGGAGGGAGGTTGATGATGTCTGGGTTATTGGATCAAGATCTAACGGCCTAGATTGTGATGGAGAAGGTTAAATAGAGGGGCCACGTGGGCGGCCATGGAGGTGCCACATGGCCCAATCAGAATTGAAAGAATTAGATAAATCAAAGAATATTAGAAATAAAATAGTTAAGGATTGAATCAGGAAAATTGGTGAACATAAAACTTGTGGGTCTCGATGAGATCTACAATTTTCATGAAAAGTCAAAGAGATCAGAGGTCATTTATACATAGATAAAAAAATTGAATACTAATTAGGATAATATAAAATAATTTCTTTTGATTTTTTTATATTTTTATTTAATTTTATGTTTATGTATTTATATACAATACTCTAATTTTTATTTGATTTTTAATAAGGAATAAATACATAAAATAATAGCACAAATAACATGGTTATATTAATATGTATTAAATAATGTCAATTAATAATTAATCAATGAATCTTGTGTTTAACTTAAGCAAGGGAGATAAAAATGAGGATTAATGATGATAAATCTGGGATTTATCAGTTGGTAAATTTGTTTTGCAGTGTTTGTTATAAAAGTTTTGCCTGGAATGGAGATTGTATGTGGGGAGTCCAGATATAAGTTCAAACCTTCAAGGTGTTGTTTAATCCTATGTATTTTAATTGACGTGTTAGTTCTCCCATCAAGAGCTTTCAGCCAATTTTGTTTGGCAGTGAGCATGTGAGTGGCCTGAGCTTTCATGGTATTTTGGGCTCCCACGGCATTCCAAAGGGTCGAGAAAATTTCTTTCAAGGGGCTATCTAAGTTAATGCGGTCAATCCACATGATTTGTTTCCCCGATCCCACAATTTTGGATGCAATGCTTTTAGTGTCTTGCAAACAATTAGAACCGCCTATTTTTAGAGAGTCTGTGAGGGGTAGGGTCCTAGAGTGTGGCCCATGAGGGGTAGCGGCCTAGAGTGATAATATCCGCCTCTGATACACCTAGAAATTAAGGATGTGGGATTTTCTTGAAGGTTAATCCATGGTTTGGAAAACATTATATGATTAAATTTTCAATTTTGAGAATCCTCCAACCATCATTTGCATTGAGCAGACATATATTATCCCACCAAGCCGCATGCCTTTGTTTACCCTCCGACTATCGTGACACAAAAATCGACATCAGATCTTATGAATATCCAGTAAGGCATGCTTGGGTAATTTTAGTTTGGAGAACATATGGTTGACCTGTGGTCTAATAAATGAGTTGAGTAGGGCCACACAAGAGGGAAGGGATAATATGTTTGATTACCATCCGAGGAGGTTTTATTTAAATTTCTCGATGACGGTTTGCCAATCATCCCTTCTAAGTGGTTTAGGGGCTTGTTGACACAGGATCTTCGTGGATAGGTTAAGGGATGATATAAAGTCATTGCGACCCCCAAAATTCCCGTGACAAACAAAATTTTTTTTCTCTCGCTACAAAATAATTACAGAAAATAATGTGGAGCAAGAGAAATATTTTTGCTACTTGTTTACCTGTATAGAGGACATGATCGAAATAAGGGAGGCTACAATTCCCGAGGGTTATTCAAATAATCTACGAAAAATCAATTAAGAGAAAAAGCAGGAATCTCAAAGGCAAACTATGCTTAGTTTTTGTAGAATTTTTCTCTTTTTAATTGTTTTTAATTTTTTAATTCTATTTTTTTATTTTCTATTTTTCAAATTTTTAGGGATTTTTAATTTTGCATTTTTTAATTTTTCAAATAAAGAACAATATGCACATGATAAAAAATACGTACACCAAACTCTTTTTGTATTTTTCATTATATCAAAAATGATCAAAAAATCAGAGAAAATATTTTTGAGTTTTAAATATTTTGAAATGTTTTTGGGAATTTTTATAGAATTTTCAGATTTTTTGTATTTTATTAAAAATCAAACAGTGACAAAAAATGAGAAACAGTTCACAGCCTAGAGTAATTTGCAACTTAAAAATATTAAAGTACTCAAAACTCCTAGAAACTATTTTTATTATAAAATAGAGACAAATATCTACAAACGGGAACTGAAATCACGATTTTTGGATTTTTGTAGAATTTTTTATGATTTTTATAAGGTTTTTAGTATTTTCATTTTTTTGGGTTTTAAAAGGAATTAATGCGTGAAATTTGGATAGAAATTAAAAGATAATAAAATAAAACTACTCTATTTTTTGGATTTTTAGAGCAATACTCAAATTTTTATGATTTTTGAATTTCCGGAAGAGAAAAGACACTATTTTTTAATTTTTAATAGTAATGATGACAAAATGTAATGAACAATTTACGCTAAAAAGATAATCACATCAGGAACAGAACATGATTTTTGAGAATTTTATGGACCAAAGAAAACATTTATTTTAATAAGAAAAGCAAGCAAAATCAAGTTTGTAACACAAAATGCAGTTATTCACTATTTGTTCATCAAATAAATAACATAAATAAAATTCAAGATGAAAAACGTAAATTACCCAATAGAGATGGCGTGATGCACGTGACTTTCCTAGCAGGTTCTCGTTTACAATTTCTGAAATATCCAGGGCTGAGTTGATATTTATCTAAATTTTTATTATATTCCCTAGGGCTTCTCTTTTTATTGTTCTTCACAAAGAGGGGCAACCACCCCTATTCGTCTTCATTCTCTCTCAATGGGCGCCCCGGCGGGATCGTGCTGGAGATCAGGCGGAGGGCATGAAGGTCGGCGGGCGCGGTGACGCAATCGCCCGCGAGGAAGCTCCTGGGCGGTGTAATCTGGAAGCTTAACCAAGGCGGAGGGCGGTTGCCGGCGGTCAGGAAGGAGCTCCAAGCTCCAGATCGGTGACAGATGGTGGTTCCAGGAGGAGGGCCGCACGGCTGTGAGCGACGGCGAGCAGATGAGCGTGCGGGGAGGGGCTCCTGAGGATAGTGGAATGGGCGGGCGAGCCGAGATGTTGGCGGCGGCCACAGCCGCGGGCATGGGATGACGCTCCGCCTCGCACGAGCGCATTGGTGACGGAAGAAGGGGCCACAGTGGGTTACTGAAGCGGTGACGGCGACGGGGTACGACCTTGCTGGCGGTTCCAAGAGGAGCGACGGGCGCGGGTGCCTGCTGCTCGATTTTTTTAATTTTATTATTATTGTAAACCCGACACAACAGAAATAAAAATTGTTTTTTAAATTTTTGTGGAAAAATAGAATGACCGAATTTTTTATTATGTTTTTTATAGATGATCCTGCAAACAAATGTTAGGAAGAAAGGGAAAAAATATTTTTTATTTTTTTATTTTTTTATAAACAAATGAGGATGCAAGCACGACGGCTCAGCCCCAAAATAAAAACGGAAGATGCGAATGGGGATCCGACAAAAAATAAGGAATGGATCCATGTCTCCAGCCACCGTGCGTGACGGAAATTGAGAGATTGTGATAGGTAGAAAAGCACGTGAAGAGATCGCGATGTGAGATGAAAAATCAAGTTGGTGGTAGATCAAATCGTGGTGGATTTTTAAGATCTAGATAAAAAAATGACAACGAAATAAAGAAGCGAAAAATAAAACTAAGGCTAATCTAGATGAAAGATAAGAAGAAAATGACGTATCTCACTTTAGGAGTGGAAAAGACCTTGATCACCTCGATGAAGGTCGACTCGCTATCACCGAATAGCTCGGAGGTTAGGCACCCTTCTACGACAAAAAGACTCTCAGAGATCGGGCTCCACTCACCAAAGATTGATCAAGTTAGAATGAGGGAGAAGGAGCCATATAAATAGAAAAGATAATGGAGTTTGAATTTTTGAATTTTTGGATGAAGATAAGAAATAAGAGAGAAGGAAAGTTGAAATGAGATAAAGTAACAAAGTAAGTACTAAAAAATATTTACAAAAATTAACTAATTTTTTGTATTTTTGTCATATTATTTGTTTGAAATATAAATGTTAATTTTTTATATTTTTGTGGTAGTTAGTTAAGAAAACTAACTATATACATATGTTATATACATATATGACATTATATACTTAAAAATATTTTAAGTACTCAAAACTCCTTGCAACTATTTTTATTATAAAATAGAGACAAATATCTACAAACAGGAAATGAAATCACGATTTTTGGATTTTGTAGAATTTTTTATGATTTTTATAAGGTTTTTAGTATTTTCACTTTTTTTGGGCTTAAAAGGAATTAATGCGTGAAATTTGGATAGAAATTAAAAGACAATGAAATAAAACTACTCTAATATTTTTGGAATTTTTAGAGCAATATTCAAATTTTTATGAATTTTTGAACTTCAGGAAGAGAAAAATGCATTGTTTTTTATTTTTTTGGTATAAGTAATGATGACAAAATGCAATGAAAAATTTATGCTAAAAAGATAATCACATCATGAACATAGCATGATTTTTGGGAATTTTATTGACCAAAGAAAACATTTATTTTAATAAGAAAAGCAAGAAAAATCAAGTTTATAACACAAAATGCAGTTATCCACTATTTGTTCATCAAATAAATAACAGAAATAAAATTCAGGATGAAAAAGTAAATTACCCAATAGAGATGGCGTGATGCACGTGACTTTCCTGGCAGGGACTCGTTTGCAATTTCGGAAATGTTCAGGAGATGAGTTGATATTTCTCCAATTTTTTTATTATATTCCCTAGGGCTTCTCTTTTTGCTATTCTTCACAGAGGGGCAGCCGCCCCTATTCGTCTTCGTTCTCTCTCAATAGGCGCACCGGCGGGATCGCGCTAGAGATCAGGCAGAGGGCTAGAAGGTCGGCAGGCGCGGTGACGCGATCGCCCGCGAGGAAGCTCATGGGCGGTGTGGTCTGGAAGCTTAACCAAGGCGGAGGGCGGCTGCCAGCGGTCAGGAAGGAGCTCCAAGCTCCAGATCGGCGACGGATGGTGGTTCCAGGAGGAGGGCCGCACGGCTGTGAGCGATGACGAGCAGAAGAGCGTGCAGGGAGGGGCTCCTGAGGACGATGGAATAGACGGGCGAGCCGAGATGGTGGCGGCGGCCACAACCACGGGTAGGGGATGGCGCTCCGCCTCGCACGAGCGCACGGGTGACGGAAGAAGGGGCCACATTGGGTTACTGAAGCGGTGATGGCAGCGGGATACGTCCTTGCTGGAGGTTCTAGGAGGAGTGACGGGCGCGGGTGCCTGCTGCTCGGTTTTTTTAATTTTATTATTATTATTGTAAACCCGACACAACAGAAATAAAAAAATGTTTTTTAATTTTTTTGGAAAAACAGAACGACAGAATTTTTTATTATGTTTTTTTAATTTTTTATAGATGATCCTGCAAAAAAAATGTTAAGATGAAAGGGAAAAAATATTTTTTTGTTTTTTTTATTTTTTATAAATAAATGAGGATGCGAGCACGACGGCTCGACCCCAAAATCAAAATGGAAGATACAAATGGGGATCCAACGAAAAATGAGGAATGGATCCATGTCTCCGACCACTGTGCGCGGCGGAAATTGAGAGATTGTGATAGGTAGAAAAGCACGTGAAGAGATCACGATGTGAGATGAAAAATCGAGTTGGTGGCAGATCAAATCATGTTGGATTTTTTAGATCCATATAAAAAATGATAACGAAATAAAGAAGGAAAAATAAAACTATGGTTAAACTAGATGAAAGATAAGAAGAAAATGACGGATCTCACTTTAGGAGCGGAAAAGACCTTGATCACCTCGACAAAGGCCGACTCACTGTCACCGGATGGCTCAGAGGCTAGAAACCCTTTTACGATAAAAAGATTCTCGAAGATTGGGTTCCTCTCACCAAAGACTGATTAAGTTGGAATGAGGGAGAAGGGACCATATAAATAGAAAAGATAATGGAGTTTGAGTTTATGAATTTTTGGATGAAGATAAGAGATAAGAGAGAAGGAAAGTTGAAATGAGACAAAGTAACAAGATAAGTATTAAAGAATATTTACAAAAATTAACTAATTTTTTTGTATGTTCACCACTTTATTTATTTGAAAAATAAATGTTAATTTTTTTATATTTTGGTAGTAGTTAGTTAAGAAAACTAACTATATACATATGCTATATACATATATGACATTATTTACACGGGTAAATAAGGAAATTTGTTTTTTTTTATTTTAAAAATTTTATTTTTTATTTTATTTTAAATAATTAGTAAAAATATTTACAAATATTTACAGAATACAATATGTACAAAATACATGGGAAAATTGCACAAACCACCCAGAAAATCAACTTTTCACCCGTAAATCTAAACATTATGAAATCACAGCCATTTTAAAGATAATTTAATTTAGAATACAATAGAAGTGAGTTTGGTCAAATTTGAGTTCATATGGAGCTGAAATTGGTATTTCAATTATTGCTTAGTGGCTTTTTTCCAAGTGTAGTTGCTTTTCTTCCGTACATGATTTGATTGTGTAATTATTTTTATTATTTATGATACATTTTTATTTACAACTTTTGTTTTGAAAATTATTTTGTTTGGGGTCAATTTATGTAAATAAAATAGTGTTGTATACGAATATACACAACACATATTTTTTTGGATTTTCTGAATAAAGACCCTATCTCCCCCTACTTTATTCTTTATCAATCAGGTCAAGTCTTGACCTTTTCTCGGAGTTCGAGTCATCATGTATTTATTACATATATATACAGTCTTCCTTTTTTCCTTTTCTTTATTTTTCCTTTTTTCTTTATTTATTTATATTAGGTTAAAATGGTAAGAAGTGTATAATATTTACACACAGTTGCAAGTTAGTAAGAATATGGAGTTAGTGTTATATACATGTGTTTAAATGGATTTTAAGCTAAAATAAATGAATAAAGATGATGAATCACAGATTCATCATCTCCTTATGCTTTACCTTTGCTATCCCTTAGCAAACACTTATTTGAAAGAATAAGTGAAGAAAAAGAAAAAAGAAAAAGAAAGGGAAAATAAAGAAATTAGGACAATATAGAGTATTAAACTTTTCTTCATAAAATTATAGTTTGGAGCTCTGTCAGACCTTTGGATTATTAGTGTGTCGGAACCTTAATGGGAGATGGATTTAAAACCTAACAGCCTCTAAGTTCCATAGGACTCCTATTCAGGTTCCCTCAACAGTCAGGTCAGAACAAGTCTACATACACAAATTCTTGTGACTATGAATCATTACTTGTAAGGTGTAAGTGAGATATAGCTCCCCATCTCAAAAGTAGCAAAGAAACAACCTCCCTTAACAAGGTAACTCTAGTTCCCCGGTCTAGCAACTCTTTCCTCGAGGAGCAGAGATATTCCCTTCTAAGTTCAAGTATAACCAGCTCAAGAAGAGGGGATGAAGAAAAGAATGGACGGTAACCAGTGTAGCTACCTATCCCTGGATGCATGACCAGTGTAGCCAAGTGATCCGCTGCAAGCTTACAAAAATTTGACTTTGAGGCACTTATTATTATTTTTTCTTTTTTTTATTATCCTTGTATATACACTCCGGCAGACATTTTACTTTTCAATCAGGCCTGTCCACTTTTGAAGATTCTGCATTTTTCCATACTTTTATTTGAAAGTATATACAAGGTGCAGCATGTACATAAGGAGTTTTTCCTCTTGAGCCAGTAGACTATCCCTCTTTTGAAGCATTATTGCAACTCCACAGCATCCTGTCTTCAGACCTCAACATCGTTAGACTAGTTTGAGATGCACTTCCTTGCTTAGAAGAAGACGAGAGGTTTCTCCTAGATGTACTACCCTCGTATGCTACCCCAAGCCAAAAGATTCTGCCTCCTCACTACCTCATCCATGAAGAGCTACGTGAAGAGTGCTTGTCCAAGATAAGCCACGGTCTGAAAGAATCATGTGTTGTTGTTAAATGTTCTACTTAGACTAATCAAGATGACATGTTAACATAGTCTTATGGACTCAAAAAATTAAGTCACTAGGACCTGAAAAGTCTTAACTCTATTTATTATAAGGTTCCTCTGAAATTAAGTGGATTAAGGTCCAACTAAGCTCCATTCTTCAATTTTATTCAAGACTTAGTTTAAATGTCAATACTATCCTGAAAAATGCACATGAAAATGCAAGAAAATATGAACAATGCAATGACGCTTTTTTTTTTTTGAAAAAATGATGCACATGTGAAAAGAGCATTTTAAAAAAAACAATTTTCTAATTTTGAACTTTTTATGGATTTTTGAGAAAAATGAAGATGTAAAAGAAATGTTTTTTTTGAATTATTCAAGTTTTTATAGATTTTTGGGTTTGTAGTTTTTTTTCAAAAAGGAAAAAGGGTTAGTAAAATATATACAAGTATATACAAGAATTTTTTTTGTTTTTTTTTATTTTTTTTGTTTTTTTACACACATGGATTTTACAAAATTATATACATATCCCCAAAAAAAATATCTTAAAAAGTACGAGTTATGTCTTAAGTATATATACAACATATACGATACCCCCTATACTTAGCTCGAACTATGTCCTCATAGTGATCAAAGAGCGACAAAGGAAGACATAACTCGTGCTCAGTATAGAAAAGTGAAAAGACTCCTATGCTACAACGACTCAAAGAGAAAATGAAAAGAAGAGAAATTGGTGATCCCCCCTATACTTAGGATCAAGTAATCCTAAGTATAGTAGACTGTACAAAAAGGGAAAACCGATGTAGAGATTGTACATATTAAAAAATAAAAAAAAACAATATGAATAACATCACCCCCTATACTTAGGGTAGAGTATCCCTAAGTATAGGCAACAACAAGAGTGATGAACAAGACAAATATGAACAACACAAATCATTCACCCCCTATACTTAGGATAAAGCACATCCTAAGTATAGCATATACACACACACACACGGAAAAGGGGTGAATTATAAAACAGAAAAAGAAAGAGTGAAACGAAAGGATATACAAGAGGAGTGGATGTACAAAGGTCAAGAAGGTCGAAAATGAACCTTCTTGTAGGACCGCTGAGGGATGGATCTGACAAGGTGTAGGTCAATATTGGGATCATCATTAGACATAAACTGAGTAGGATCGACCAAGAATGTATCCTCAGCGGTTTCAGATTGTGAAGGCCTAAACCGACCAGTGGAAGTAGTATAGTCATATCCTACTTGGGAAGTTGTTGAGCGCGAAATTTGAGGGACTTTTAAATTTTCTTTCTATCTCCGGCAACGGCAAAATTTTGTTGAGCAAGGAATTTATTGCCGGGTTGGAAAATTAATGATAATCGGTCGTTGTTTTTTCCCCAAAACCCGAGTCAACAAAAGATTAATTTTTTTTAAATTTTTTGCTACTTATTAACCTGTATAGCGGACAGGGTCGAACTCAGGGAGGCTACAATTCCCGGGGGTTATTCAATTAATCAGAAACTAATTAAAAGAAAACAAACATCTCAAAGGACAACTATCCTTGGTTTTTGTGATTTTTTTATTTTTTTATTTTTTTATTTCTAATTTTTTTTTATATTTTCTAATTTTCAAATTTTTAGTGATTTTGATTTTGCAAATTTTTTTTTAATTTTCAAAAATAATGCGAAGCAATAGGAATAAAAATCAAGAATATACACACTACCAACTCTTTTTGCAATTTTCAATTATGCCAAAAATGCTCAGAAAAATTCAAAGAAAATATTTTTGGGTTTTAAAAGTTTTGAAATGTTTTTGAGAATTTTTGTGGAATTTACAGATGTTTTTGTGTTTTTCTAAAAATCAAACAATGAGGAAACAAGAAAATGTGGATAGCCTGGAGTAATTTGCAATTTAAAACACTTTTAAATGCCCAAAACTCCTGGCTACTATTTTTAAGATAAACTAGAAACAATTATCTATAAACAGAAACTAAAATCACAATTTTTGGATTTTTGTAGAATTTTTTATAATTTTTAGAAGAGTTTTGATTTTTTTCAATTTTTTTGGGTTTTATAAATAATTAATGCATGAAAATTGGTCTGAAACTAAAAGACAATGAAATACAACTACTCTAATTTTTTTGGAATTTTTGGAGCAATTTTTGAATTTTTATGAATTTTTGAATTTCAAACAATGAAAAAGACACTATTTTTGATTTTTTTAATAATACCAAATGAAATCAAAATGCAACAAAAATCTTATGCTAGATGGATATGAAGATCAGGGGCATAGCACAATTTTTTTTTCGAAATTTTTGGGTCATGAATAACATTTATTTCAATAAAAGATCATGCACATTCAATGTTCTGCAATTCAGGGGCTAAACTGTAAATAAGCAAAAGTTTTGGACTAAAATCTAAAGAGTCAATGTTTTTGTCCAAATAAATAATCAAAATAAATCACAGGGGAGAAAGTGCAAAGTTACCAATATACCATGTGCATATCATGTGCCTTGGAGCTCTGGAGGGACTTCTTGTAGATTCTGAAAAACTTGGGGCGCAAATGAAATTTTCTCCTTTTATTTTTTTTTAAAAAGATCCCAACCCTAGGAAGGGTTCTATCGTTTCTTGCAAATGAAGCCAACAGGGGGTCACCAAGGGGATGCCGCCGCCCACCCTTCTCCCCACGCGTGCGCGGGCGGAACTCGGGTGGCGGAGGCGGTCTTGCGGCGTCGGCGGGCGTTGAAGGCGGAAGGGGGCCGCAGGTGGCTGCGGTATGGCGATGCGGCGGCGGCGCCTCTTGACGGCGTGGCTGGCAGGCGATGCGCCAGTGCGGGCGACGCTGCGGTTCTGAGGGGGGAACGCCGCTGGGATCGCGGCTTGAGCAGAGGCTGTGAGCGGGGCGGACGGGCGGCTGATCGGCGGGGGACGCGCGCAGCCGTGAGCACGGGCAGTGACGCGCGCGCGCCGCGCGTTAGAGGGGGGCTGCGGGGGTTGCGGAGGAGTGCGGCGTGGCGGTTCCTGGACTGGCGGAGGGCGCTCGCGGGCCGCTGGCTGAGAAGGCGTCGGGCGGCCGCGCGGGGCACCGGCGTCTCTGTGATGGCGGCAGAGCGCCGCCCTTCACGGCGGTGCCGCACGGCTAAGGAAGATGACAGGGGGGGCGGCGGCCCGCGCGGGACAGCAACTGTCCCCCTTTTTTTGTTTTTTTTTATTTTTTTGTTTTATTATGTAAACAATAAAGAAAGGAAGAATAAATCTTTTTTTTATTTTTTGTAAATCCGAAAATAAGAAGAGAAAAAGGAAAAGAAATTCTTTTTTTTTCTTTTTTTTAATATTCCTGCAAAACCGAAGTTAGAGAGAATAGAATTTTTTGTGTTTTTTTATTTATCCTGCAAAACAAACGTTAGAACTAAAAGAAATTTTTATTTATCTACAAAATCGGGAAGTGAATGGGGATTCGACGGAAATGATGGATCCGAATCCGATTCTCCGACCACCGTACGTGGTCGGAGTTGAGAGATCGTGGACGGTAGAAATAGAAGGCGGAGAGATCGCGAAGATGAGATGGAAATTCGAGTCGGTGGCGGATCAAAAATTGTGATGAATTTTTTTATGATCTAGGAGAACAAAATGACGATAAAAAAATGCGATAAAATAAAAAACGATTAAACTAATATAAAAATGCAAAGAAAAATACGGATCTCACCTTAGGAGCGGAAAATGGACCGTGATCGCCTCGACAAGGCCGACTCGCTGTCACCGGGTGGCTTGGAGGCTAGGCACAATTCTCGACGAAATTTTCTCTCGGAGATTGGGCTCCTCTCTCTAAAGATTGATCCAGTTGGAATGAGGGAGATGGAGCCATATATATAGAAGAGATGAAATTTGAATTTTTTTGAAGAGATAATGGAGATGAAAATTAAAATGATTTTTTGAATTTTTTTGGTGGGAGGGAGATGAAATTTGAAAAAGAAAATAAAAGAGAGATAAAACTAATTACAAAATTATCTATTTTTTTTGAATTTTCGTCACTTATTTAATTTGAATTAAAAAATGTTATTTTTTTATTTTTTTATGAAGGTTAATTAAAAATAGCAACTATATACATATACTATATACATATGTGACACTATATACAAGGATAAATGATGAAATTGGCCCTTTTTGTGTTTTAATAAATTTATTAGTTTTAAAATTTTTATTTTTATTAAAAAGAAATCAGTGGGATTAATTTACAATATATACAAATACAATATACACAAAATACATGGGAAAATTGCACAAACCACCCCAGAAAATCGACTTTTCAACCGTAACTCCAAAAATTATGAAAATATAACCATTTTAAAGATAATTTAATTTTGAGTTCAATGGAACTGAGATTGATTCAATTTAAGCTCATATGGAGCCGGAATTGGTCTTTCAATTAGTGCTTAGTGGCTTTTTTCCAAGTGTGGCTACTTTTATTATGTACAAGATTTAATTATGCAATCAATTTTAGTAATTAGAACACATTTTTATTTACAACTTTGATTTTGAATGTTATTTGATTTGAAGTCAATTAAGGTACAAATTAGTGTTAGTTTTATACAGATACACAAAATAAGAGAGAACATACAATTTTTCTTTGAATTTTCTGGTTAAGGACCCTATCTCCCCCTACTTTATTCCTGGTCGATCAGGTCAAGTCTTGACCTTCTCTCGGGGTTCAGGTCAGCCTGTATACAGTCTTCCTTTTTTTATTTCTTTTCTTTATTTTTCTCTCTTTTTTTAATTCCTTTTCTTTATTTTTCCTTTCTTTCTTTATTTATTTTAGGTTAAAATTAGTCAGAAATGTACAATATTTACACAAATACAAGTTAGTAAGAATATGGAGTTAGCGTTATATGCAGGTATTTTATAAGGGATTTTAAGCTAAAATAAATGAATAAAGATGACGAATCGCAGATTCATCATCCCCCTATGCTTTACCTTTGCTAGTCCCTTAGCAAAAACTTATTTGGAAGAATAAGTGAAGAAAAAGAAAAAGAAAAAGAAAGAGAAAATAAAGAAAGTAGGACAACATTGAGTATTAAACTTATCTTCATAAAATTGTAGTTTGGAGCTCTGTCGGACCTTTGGATTATTTGTGTGTCGGAACTTCTGTGAGACTTAGAATTTTGAAAACAACAGCCTTCAAGTTCTACACATCATTGTCACAGTTTCGGCTCAGAAGTCATCTTAGATCAATCCTCTTCCTAAAGCATACCCTATGAACATTGAACAATCGACTCATGTGTGTGAAAGGTTTTAGCTCTTCCCATCCAGAATGCAGGACTACCATGTAAATCTCCTCTCCAATAACTCGTCCTCGGGGAGTCAGGTATTTCCTTCTAAGGTCTGTCGCGTTGTGTTCACAATCGAATAGGGGGAGAAGTTAGAAGAAAGAGAAAAGAACTGGAGGGTGGCCAGTGTAGTCACCTCTCCTTGTGAAGCTGGCCAGTGTAGCCGAGTCTCCACCAAGATCTGCAGGTTTCTTGAAGCTTGGACCTTTTTGGTCAGATATTTATTTGGTAGTGGCTTCTTTGTATTTATATTTTTGGTGGTTCTGCTTGGATCTTGTTTGCCCCTACGGATATAGAATCTTTTGTTTCCGTACATTTTTTGGGGTCTTAGAAAAAATTGTGCCCAGCCGTCCATCCCTTTTCCGAAGCTTTATTTCAACCCGTACTCCGGTCTTTAGATTTCCACGCTACCAGAAAAGAAACTCACACAGTCTTCCAACATCCCATCTGAGTTGAGCTAAGTGCATAGTGCGAGAGTACAAATTGATTCCCTATTCCAGAGTTATACCCAGAATGAAGAGACCAGGTTAGACACTAAGAGTCAAATGCTGCACATTGTCATGTGGAACTCAAAGAATTAAGTCAAAGATCTGAAGCTTCTAAAATCCTATTTCTCGGTGAAGTTCCTCTAAGAATTAGGTGGATTAAGGTCCATCTAAACTCCATTCTTCAATTCTATTCCAGACATAGTTTAAATGTCAATACTATCCTGAAAAGTGCACATGCAAATGCAACATATGAACAATGCAAGGGTTTTTTTTTGAAAAAGGAATGATGCACATGTGAAAAGAACGCACACTTTTTTTTTGAAAAAGGAATGATGCACACGTGAAAAGAACGCACTTTTTTTTAACAATTTTCTAGTTTTGAACTTTTTATGGATTCTCTTTTTTTGAAGGAAAAAAATTGCAAATGTGAAAGAAAGTTTTTTTTTTGAAATTTGCAAATTTTTATAGTTTTTTGGTTTTGTATTTTTTTGTTGTTTTTGTTTGTTTTAAAAAGGGTTAGTAAAATATACGAGTATATACAATGTTTTTTTTGTGTTTTGATATTTTTTTGTTTTTTTTAATTTTTTTTGGTTTTTTTTACGCACGTGGATTTTACAAACTATACACACATAACCCCCCAAATAAACGTATTTAAAAGTACGAGTTATGTCTAAAGTATATATACAATATATACGACACCCCCCTATACTTAGCTCGAACTATGTCCTCATAGTGATCAGAGAGTGAAAAAGGAAGACATAACTCGTGCTAAGTATAGAAAAGTGAAAAGAAAAGATACAAAGAAGAGAAGATGGTGATCCCCCCTATACTTAGGATCAAGTAATCCTAAGTATAGTAGAGTGTACAAAAGGGGAAAACCGATGACGAGTATGTACAGACTCAAAAATAAAAAGATACGATATGAACAACATCACCCCCTATACTTAGGGTAGAGTATCCCTAAGTATAGGCAACAACAAGAGTGATGAACATGATGAAAATGAAAACACGAATCATTCACCCCCCCTATACTTAGGATAATGCACATCCTAAGTATAGCATATACACACACACGGAAAAGGGGTGGATGATAAAACGGGAGAAGACAGAGTAAAACGAAAGGATATACAAGAGGCGTGGATGATCATGTATCAGACGCAGAAGATGGATTCAAAAGATCATCATCTGATACCACAGATATCGAATCAACAACGGACAGGAATGTATCATGATCTAGATATGGCTTCAGCAACTGTCCGTTCACAACAAATGGTTGTGCGTCAGATGACAACCCAGATATGACAATACTCCCATTGTCACGCACAACTCTCACGATGAACGGTCCTGACCACTTGCTTTTTAATTTTCCTGGGAATAACTTCAACTTAGCATCAAATAACCAAACTTTTTGATCAGGGAAGAAAGTCTTTCTTCGAATGTGTTTATCATGCCAGCGCTTGACTTTCTCCTTATACATAAGTGAGTTATCATATGCAAAGTCTCAGAATTCCAGTAATTTGTTCAAATCCAACTTCCTATTCTTTCCTCCCTTCTCATAATCTAAATTGCATACACGGAGTGCCCATAAAGATTTGTGAATTAATTCCACTGGCAGGTGGCAAGGCTTTCCATATACCAATCTGTAGGGAGACATACCCAAAGGAGACTTGTACGCTGTCCGATAAGCCCATAGAACTGAATCAAGCATCTGGGACCAGTTTTTCCTATCTGGACGTACAAGTTTCTGCAATATCGTCTTGATCTCCCTATTTGAAATTTCTGCCAAGCCATTAGTCTGAGGGTGGTAAGGAGAGCAACTCTGTGCTCAATGGCGTACTCCTTTACAAGCTTCTTTACTTCTCTATTAATGAAATGGCTTCCCCATCTGAAATCAGTATTTTGGGTATACCGAACCGCGCAATAATATGGTCCTTGAGAAAGGAACACACAGTACGACTATCTGCGGCTCGGGTGGGGATAGCTTCCACCCATCGACTAACATAATCCACGGCGAGCAGGATGTACTGAAATCCCTGACTGACAGGAAATGGGCCCATGAAGTCTATACCCCAAGCATCAAAAACGTCAGATATCTGTATGTATCTTAGGGGCATGGTATCTTTGGAGCCAACCGTTCCTCCCATTTTCTGACAATCTGTACAACCTCGAACATACTCTGTAGCATCCTTAAATAATGTGGGCCACCATAGGCCACTCTGTAGAACCTTTGCTGCCGTGCGTTTCCCCGAATGATGCCCACCAGATTCTAGTATGTGACAGTGCTCAAGTACACTGGTGTGTTCCTCTTGAGGAATGCACCTTCTCCAGATACAATCCGTGCCCTCTCGAAATAGGTACGGATCCTCCCACTGGTAATAATGAATCTCTGACAAAATTTTGTCTACCTTGTACTTCGGCCAATCTTGTAGAACTTTCTCGGAGACAAGATAGTTCACAATATCAGCATACCATGGGAGTGAGTCCACAGACAAAATGGTCTCATCTGGAAAGGTTTCGGAAATAGGAATCATGTTCTGCTCAGAGGTCTCTGTGTCTGTGATACGGGAAAGGTGATCTGCCACAACGTTTTTCACTCCAGGTTTATCTCTAATCTCTAAGTCAAATTCCTGGAGAAGAAGGATCCATCTGATAAGGCGTGGTTTGGCATCCTTCTTTGCCTGTAAGTATCGTATGGCTGTGTGATCCGTGTACACAATAACGTGTGAACCGATGAGGTATGATCTGAACTTTTCTAGCCCAAACACAACTGCTAACATCTCCTTCTCTGTAACTGTATAATTTCGTTGTGCCTCATCTAGAGTTTTGCTAGCATAGTGTATAGCAAATGGTATCCCATCCCTTCTCTGTCCTAAAACCGCTCCAACTGCGAAGTCTAATGCATCCGTCATGATCTCAAAAGGAAGAGACCAATCAGGTGGCTGTAAGACAGGAGCACTAGTGATCATTTCTTTCATTTGATTGAATGCAAGGAGAACTTTCTCATCGACAACAAAATCAGTCTCCTTACACAGAAGCTCAGTCAAAGGTCTGGCGATTTTGCTGAAGTCCTTTATGAATCGCCTATAGAATCCTACGTGTCCCAAAAATGACCTCAGCCGCTTCAAATTCTGTGGTGGCTCTAACTTGGAAATCACCTCAATCTTAGCCGGGTCAACCTCCATACCATGTTTGGAGATGACATGGCCCAATACAATTCCATTAGTCACCATAAAGTGACTCTTCTCCCACGAGAGCACTAGGTTTACCTCGCAGCAACGTTGAAGAACTCGATCTAAATGTGCAAGACATGTGTCAAAACTATCCCCATAGACTGAGAAATCATCCATGAAGACTTCAAGAAAATTACCCACCATGTCGGCAAAAACGGCCAACATACACCTTTGAAATGTAGCGGGGGCGTTACACAATCCAAAGGGCATCCGTCTAAAGGCGTAAGTGCTAAACAGACAAGTGAAAGTAGTTTTCTCTTGATCCTCAGGAGCGATAGCAACTTGGTTGTATCCCGAGTACCCATCCAAGAAGCAAAAGAACTCTTTCCCTGCCAACCTCTCAATAATCTGATCAATAAAGGGCAGTGGAAAGTGATCCTTCTTGGTAGCTGAGTTCAGGCGTCGGTAATCTACACAGACACGCCATGAAGTAGGTACCCGGGTCGGAATCTCCTCACCGCGGTCATTCTTCACGATCGTAATCCCAGATTTCTTTGGGACTACATGTAAAGGGCTGACCCATTTGGAATCTGAAATGGGATATATAAAGCCAGCATCACACCATTTCTTGATCTCCTTCATGACAACCTCCCTTAGGTTTGGATTTAGACGGCGCTGACATTCACGGGAGGGTTTACAGTCATCCTCTAGGTAGATATGATGCGAGCACAACGCTGGATTGATCCCACGGAGATCCGAGATATTCCATCCTATGGCCTTGCGTTTTCTCTCAAGAACCTCTAACACGCGAGATTCTTGTTCAGCGGTCAACTGCAAGCTGAGGATGACCGGAAACATTTGGGGGGACCCGCAAGGAAGGCATATTTCAACGTTGATGGTAAAACCTTGAGCTCAGGTGGGGTCTGAATCGGCTCTGTGATAACCTCTGCTAATGTACTGGTAGGCGGTATGTGATCTGTGCTCTGTATACTATCCACCTTGGCTATTGACGGCTCGGTAAGTAGAATATCTGATAACTTTGTAAGGAATGATCTCTGCTCAGCAAGGAATGGTTCATCAGGATGTTCAATACTCTTATCAATGAATGGATCAGATATCTCAGCAATAATCTCAGAAAGATGTCTCTCATCTGTGCATAAATCAGGGAATTCAACAAATGGCTCAGATATCTGAATCTCAGAACTTTGCTCAAACTGCACATCGGTAACTGTCTCAACTGAACCACCAAGGGAACTCATGTCGACTGTGCTTTCCAGATAGTCCTTTTGTGAAAGGAACTCCTGGGTATCTATAAAGTCCGTGAAAAGATCTGTCTCTCTGAATTCAGCAAGAAAATCACAGTCATCTGTCTCTGATATCACTTTCTCTGTATCATCTGCTGCTGGTTAAGGTGATGGTCTAGGATCAGAGATCGTCTCAATTTTCACCTTGTCACTACGAGAGTGAAAGATGATCTCTCCAGTACCATAATCAACTGCTGCTTCGGCCGTTCAGAGGAACGGTCGACCTAGTATGATCGGGGTATGGAGTAACGGTGCAGGTGTGTCCATATCCATGACAACAAAATCAACAGGGAATTTCATTCCCTGCACCGTTACAATAACGTCCTCCAAAATACCTCTTGGCCTCTTAATCGATCTATCAGCAAACTGAAGGATCATTCTTGTTGTTTTAAGAGGTCCTAAATGGAATTCAGTTAATAAAGAGGAAGGCATGAGATTAATGGAGGAACCGCTATCGAGAAGAGTACGATCAAATTCTTGATCAAAGATATGGCAACGAATGTGAGGTGCTCCCTTGTCTTTCTTTTTAGGCGGAAGGTTACTGATGGCATGAACTGTGGCCATGGTTAGGATGTGTTTCTCTGTTTCCTTTCGTCTGTTCTTCCTTGGTTGACGCTTTTGGGTACATGCCTCTTTCATTCCCTTTTTTACTGTAGGCATGTATTCCATGGCCTTAAGGAGTGGCATCTTTAAAAAGATGTTCTGTAAGATCTCAACCACTCCAGGATCAGATAGTGTTGTTTTTAATTTTTGATTTTTTTAAGCTTTGAGAGCAGAAGGAAATGGCACAGAATCAGAATAAACATGCAAACGTTCATTTCCTTTATTCAAACGAGAATCATCATGTACAAGAGGACAACTAGAATCAGTCTGTATAGTGTTGTCCAATCTAGGTGAAGGAAAAACAAAATCTAAAACAGAATGGGATGCTGCTACTGGTGAAGAGGAAGAATCTGCGACTGGTATATTCTCCCTTGTTGTTGGTGATCTGCATCTGCCTGGTGAAGGTGGTGGTGACGGCGGTGAAACTCCAGATGTGGGTGCTGCTACACTAAGCCTCTCTACTGCTGGTGAAGGAGATGATGTAGAAGATGGTGCTCTATCAGTGGATCGATCTCCCAACCCCAACTGATGCATAGGCGGCTGCAAACTCCTACCGCTCCTGAGATGAATGGCGTCAGATAAACATGTAAAATCAAGGGACATACCTGTCTCAGGGGTGGGTGGGTCATTGGCTACCTGCTCCTTGCGTCTGAAGTTGTTGGGGTTGGCTTCAACCTGTGCTGGAATCAGTGTCTTGGTGGTGGTCAGGTCGTCAATCCGCTGAGTCAGTTCATTCATGTTCTTCATAAGCAGTGTAAGCTGGTCTAGTGCTGGATTGGCTGAAGGGGCCTCAGGTTGCTCATTGACTGGGTGTCGCTGAGGCTGATAGTACGGAGGCTGCTGGAACCCATACGGATTCTGATAATAAAGAGGAGGAGGGGGAGAATATTGTCCATAATATGCAGTCTGCTGCTGGTGAGGATGAGGGAAATATGCAGACTGCTGCTGAGGCTGGCCTTGTCTCCAGTTCTGGAACTGAGGTGGAGACTGATATTGAGGCTGGAACTGCTGGTGCTGGTACTGCTGCTGTCTGCCTCCCTGAAACTGGTGGGCGGGTCTCTGACCCTGCTGTGAACCCAACTGGCCTTGCCCTGACGGACGGGGCTGGTTTCGCTCATGGTCGAACCAGATGCCATTCACCTCCTGAATACCAGGTGGAGGTGGAGACTGCTGCTCAGGAATGTAGGAAACTTCTTGTTGATACGGAGCTATCTGCTGTGAATGCTGCTGAACCTGATCAGGTGTCTGCACGTAGTAGACATGCTGAACTGTGGACGGTCCTCCGCTACTCTGCTTGGTTGAAGAAGTCTGCTCCCTAGTAGAGGTATTGGCTGCTGCATTCGTACTGTAGACTGCACTGATCGAATTGACAATAAGTTCCAGATGCTTTGTTATCTCATCCAGCTTATCCAGGTTCTTTGTCCTCTGCTCGATCACATGAAGCTTATCAAGTTCCTAGGATCGCTTTTCAATAATGTCCACTTTGGATAGGTGGTTTCCAATGATGGCCAGGTCGGTGCTATCCACCTTATCCACTTCTTTAGTTGCCGTCATGTTGACATCCTTGTGGGGTACTGCAGGGGTGGTAACGGGGTGCTTCTGAAAAGCACGTGAAGAAGAAAGAGCTGCTGAACTTTCCGCCATCTCCTCGAAAATTTGGTACAAGACATCCTCATCCTTATTGAAGTGACTTCCCCCACAAGCGGCATCTACCAGCTTCTGATTCTCAACGCTTAACCCCCCAAAGAAATTTTGTACCAGGCTTGTCTTTGGAATATCATGATGGGGGCATTTCTCCTTCAGATCTTTGAATCGTTCCCATGCCTCGTGAATAGGCTCTTGGGGCATCTGGGAGAAATTAGCAATTAAAGATCGCATTTGGTTGAGTCGTCCAAGTGGATAATATTTGTTCAGAAATGCAGACCTCAACTCTTCCCAAGTGGTTTAGCCAATACAATGCTTTGCCCATCAGGCTGAATGGAAAGGCGGTCATCTGTACTACCTCTAATGGGACATTCGGGTAGTGTACTGTTCCACAAATGTGATCGAACTGTTGGAGGTGTATATAAGGTTCTTCACTAATATTTCCATGGAATATTGGGAGAAGAGGCAAAATAGTAGGCTTAAGCTCAAAATGCCTATGAACCGCAGGGATTTGTATCCACAAATTGGTCTGTCCTGCCCCTGGATTATAAGCATCTTTTAGTTTAGGCTTAGGCTCTGTAAGAGGTTCTTCTCTATTCCCACCTCCAGGATTTCTGTCATCCCCCTCTCTCCTATCTTCTCTTTCCTGTCTCAGCTCGAGAATCATGTCTCTCAATGCATTCTGGAAGTTAGTCTGCTCTGTGATCTGGGCTTGAATTGTCTGGATGGAGGCTAACATGGTGTTGTTGATCTCGTTCTGATCCGACATGGTTCCCTTTCCCTTTGGTGGCATCAAGTATTCGGTGTCTGACTCTGAAAATGTGCAGGATACTCGATTAGTGTTCGGAATTGATGGAGTCTCAGATATTATTTCGAGATTAAAGCCAATCTCAAAAAGTGGATTTGTAAACAGTGAAGTGGAGAAAGAGGAATATTCGGGAAGTGAGTCTCCCCGAATAGAAGGTGAACGGCTCGGAGTGTAGAATGAGTTCGCAGAGTCCGAACAAGAAATACTCCGGTCCGACATCTTCGAAAACAATAGGCAGGATATGAGAGCACGAGGGTCAATGCAAGAGTGAAAGTGAATGAAGGCGCAAATTGCGCAGAAGGATCTTTACTGCTAGCAAGCAAACACAATACAAACCCCCAGTTCACCAACTCAACTCAATTGTGAAGACCGTGAAGGCTCGGTCAATTATCTTGTCTATTTTAGAGTTAGGTGATAATCACAGAAGTTGTACAAACACTTAGGCTGAATTATGGGATTTGGGCACTAACCTTAGTGTGTACGCGAGCAAGTTAAAACGAATACAATGAGGGGGTTACTCTCCCCAAAACAATGATTTTTCCTTATGTTTATTTTAGGTCGAGTTTTCTTTAGCAGTCCCAAATTTTAGGCAGTTATCACTTGGTTTAAGTATATTCAACGAATCGTCTACCGAGTGTCCAATTTCCTTTTAATTTATGTGAGTGAAAACAAGGAAGGAGATCGGCAATGCCAATGCGCGATGAAAAACGATGATGCATGCAGGGGTTAGAGATGCGTACCTTGTCGCCAGCACTCTACATGCAAGTGATCCGCGCAGAATTTAAATACAGAAAATAAACTAATCTATATGCAAATGCAAGTGAACCGTCCTAGATGATAACTTCTATTAACGGGCAAGAACGAGTTAATTTGACTAAGTCCAAATTACGCTCTACTCTATAGGCACAGAAATATCTTGCTTATGGTGTTTGGACCTAATTAATAACCTGGCTCAAGCAAATTAATTAAAGCAACCAAGAGGCAGCTCACGAAATCCGCGGGAAACAAAGAAAAATAAAGGCGATGAAAACAAAACCGGTGAGGTCCCCCAAGTGCACCGGCACTTGGTGAAACAGACCCCGCAACAAATGAATGTCCTTTTACAAAGTTCAACTGGAAAAGAAAAATCTCTCTCTCTCTCTTTTTCGTCTCTTTCACGCTTCTTTTTCTTTTTCTTTTCACTTATTCTTTCAAATCTTCTTCTCTTTTTCTCACGCTATCCTGCGGCTTGGTGAAGAATCAAGCTGCCTCCACATCGCTTGGGTGCTTCGGCTCTCCTAAGATCGCCTCCTTCGCTCCGCGGGCCCTCGCAAGAAAAATAGAAGAAAATGTGTAAGAAATACAATTATCAAAGATGAGAAAAAAATGAAATGAAATGAATGCAGTGATATGAACAATGGAATGAATGGCAAAAATGTAAACAGATATTTACAACCAAGAATAGCAGGTCAAAAGAGAAACCTAACTACCCTCGCCGTGCCTCCCCGGCAACGGCGCCATTTTATTGAGCGCGAAATTCGAGGGACTTTTGAATTTTCTTTCTATCTCCGGCAACGGCAAAATTTTGTTGAGCAAGGAATTTATTGCCGGGTTGGAAAATTAATGATAATCGGTCGTTGTTTTTTTCCCCAAAACCCGCGTCAACAAAAGATTATTTTTTTTTAAATTTTTTGCT
Source organism: Ottelia alismoides (assembly GCA_037367405.1). Lineage (NCBI taxonomy): Eukaryota > Viridiplantae > Streptophyta > Magnoliopsida > Alismatales > Hydrocharitaceae > Ottelia > Ottelia alismoides. The sequence goes on along the minus strand of JAZKJV010007829.1, from coordinate 176,532 downwards.
ACTTATTAACCTATATAGCGGACAGGGTCGAACTCAGGGAGGCTACAATTCCCGAGGGTTATTCAATTAATCAGAAACTAATTAAAAGAAAACAAACATCTCAAAGGACAACTATCCTTGGTTTTTGTGATTTTTTTATTTTTTTATTTTTTATTTCTAATTTTTTTATATTTTCTGATTTTCAAATTTTTAGTGATTTTGATTTTGCAAATTCTTTTTTAATTTTCAAAAATAATGTGAAGCAATAGGAATAAAAATCAAGAATATACACACACCAACTCTTTTTGCAATTTTCAATTATGCCAAAAATGCTCAGAAAAATTCAAAGAAAATATTTTTGGGTTTTAAAAGTTTTGAAATGTTTTTGAGAATTTTTGTGGATTTTTCAGATGTTTTTATATTTTTCTAAAAATCAAACAATGAGGAAACAAGAAAATGTGGACAGCCTGGAGTAATTTGCAATTTAAAACACTTTTAAATGCCCAAAACTCCTGGCTATTATTTTTAAGATAAACTAAAAACAATTATCTACAAACAGAAACTGAAATCACAATTTTTGGATTTTTGTAGAATTTTTTATGATTTTTAGAAGATTTTTGATTTTTTTTCAATTTTTTTGGGTTTTATAAATAATTAATGCATGAAAATTGGTCTGAAACTAAAAGACAATGAAATACAGCTACTCTAATTTTTTGGAATTTTTGGAGCAATTTTCGAATTTTTATGAATTTTCGAATTTCAAACAATGAAAAAGACACTGTTTTTGATTTTTTTAATAATACCAAATGAAATCAAAATGCAACAAAAATCTTATGCTAGATGGATATGAAGATCAGGGGCATAGAACAATTTTTTTTTCGAAATTTTTGGGTCATGAATAACATTTATTTCAATAAAAGATCATGCACATTCAATGTTCTGCAATTCAGGGGCTAAACTGTAAATAAGCAAAAGTTTTGGACTAAAATCTAAAGAGTCAATGTTTTTGTCCAAATATATAATCAAAATAAATCACAGGGGAGAAAGTGCAAAGTTAGCAATATACCATGTGCATATCATGTGCCTTGGAGCTCTGGAGGTACTTCTTGTAGATTCTGAAAAACTTGGGGCGCAAATGAAATTTTCTCCTTTTATTTTTTTAAAAAGATCCAAACCCTAGGAAGGGTTCTATCGTTTCTTGCAAATGAAGCCAACAGGGGGGCACCAAGGGGATGCCGCCGCCCACCCTTCTCCCCACGCGCGCGCGGGCGGAACTCGGGTGGCGGAGGCGGTCTTGCGGCGTCGGCGGGCGTTGAAGGCGGAAGGGGGCCGCAGGTGGCTGCGGTATGGCGATGCGGCGGCGGCGCCTCTCGACGGCGTGGCTGGCAGGCGATGCGCCAGCGCGGGCGGCGCTGCGGTTCTGGGGGGGAACGCCGCTGGGATCGCGGCTTGAGCAGAGGCTGTGAGCGGGGCGGACGGGCGGCTGATTGGTGGGGGACGCGCGCAGCCGTGAGCACGGGCAGTGACGCGCGCGCGCCGCGCGTTAGAGGGGGGCTGCGGGGGTTGCGGAGGAGTGCGGCGTGGCGGTTCCTGGACTGGCGGAGGGCGCTCGCGGGCCGCTGGCTGAGAAGGCGTCGGGCGGCCGCGCGGGGCACCGGCGTCTCTGTGATGGCGGCAGAGCGCCGCCCTTCACGGCGGTGCCACGTGGCTAAGGAAGATGACAGGGGGGGCGGCCCGCGCGGGACAGCAACTGTCCCCCTTTTTTTATTTTTTTTTATTTTTTTGTTTTATTATGTAAACAATAAAGAAAGGAAGAATAAATCTTTTTTTTATTTTTTGTAAATCTGAAAATAAGAAGAGAAAAACGAAAAGAAATTCTTTTTTTTTTCTTTTTTTAATATTCCTGCAAAACCGAAGTTAGAGAGAATAGAATTTTTTTGTGTTTTTTTTATTTATCCTGCAAAACAAACGTTAGAACTAAAAGAAATTTTTTTATTTATCTACAAAATCGGGAAGTGAATGGGGATTCAACGGAAATGATGGATCCGAATCCGATTCTCCGACCACCGTACGTGGTCGGAGTTGAGAGATCGTGGACGGTAGAAATAGAAGGCGGAGAGATCGCGAAGATGAGATGGAAATTCGAGTCGGTGGCGGATCAAAAATTGTGATGAATTTTTTTATGATCTAGGAGAACAAAATGACGATAAAAAAATGCGATAAAATAAAAAACGATTAAACTAAGATAAAAATGCAAAGAAAAATACGGATCTCACCTTAGGAGCGGAAAATGGAGCGTGATCGCCTCGACAAGGCCGACTCGCTGTCACCGGGTGGCTTGGAGACTAGGCACAATTCTCGACAAAATTTTCTCTCGGAGATTGGGCTCCTCTCTCTAAAGATTGATCCAGTTGGAATGAGGGAGATGGAGCCATATAAATAGAAGAGATGAAATTTGAATTTTTTTGAAGAGATAATTGAGATGAAAATTAAAATGATTTTTTGAATTTTTTTGGTGGGAGGGAGATGAAATTTGAAAAAGAAAATAAAAGAGAGATAAAACTAATTACAAAATTATCTATTTTTTTTGAATTTTCGTCACTTATTTAATTTGAATTAAAAAATGTTATTTTATTATTTTTTTATGAAGGTTAATTAAAAATAGCAACTATATGCATATACTATATACATATGTGACACTATATACAAGGATAAATGACGAAATTGGCCTTTTTGTGTTTTAAAAAATTTATTATTTTTTTAATTTTTATTTTTATTAAAAAGAAATCAGTGGGATTAATTTACAATATATACAAATACAATATACACAAAATACATGGGAAAATTGCACAAACCACCCCAGAAAACCGACTTTTCAACCGTAACTCCAAAAATTATGAAAATACAACCATTTTAAAGATAATTTAATTTTGAGTTCAATGGAACTGAGATTGATTCAATTTAAGCTCATATGGAGCCGGAATTGGTCTTTCAATTAGTGCTTAGTGGCTTTTTTCCAAGTGTGGCTACTTTTATTATGTACAAGATTTAATTGTGCAATCAATTTTAGTAATTAGAACACATTTTTATTTACAACTTTGATTTTGAATGTTATTTGATTTGAAGTCAATTAAGGTACAAATTAGTGTTAGTTTTATACAGATATACAAAATAAGAGAGAACATACAATTTTTCTTTGAATTTTCTGGTTAAGGACCCTATCTCCCCCTACTTTATTCCTGGTCGATCAGGTCAAGTCTTGACCTTCTCTCGGGGTTCAGGTCAGCCTGTATACAGTCTTCCTTTTTTTTATTTCTTTTCTTTATTTTTCTCTCTTTTTTTTAATTCCTTTTCTTTATTTTTCCTTTCTTTCTTTCTTTATTTATTTTAGGTTAAAATTAGTCAGAAATGTACAATATTTACACAGATGCAAGTTAGTAAGAATATGGAGTTAGCATTATATGCAGGTGTTTTATAAGGGATTTTAAGCTAAAATAAATGAATAAAGATGACGAATCGCAGATTCATCAGAAGTCTCACAAACATCAAAGTAAAATGGCTCGAAATCATTATCAGAAAAAGTAGGATCAATTTCAGCCTAGCGAGTCTCTACTGGATCATCATCTTTATCAAAAGGCCCAAATTCCTTAATAAAAGCAGATCAATCAAATCAAATTTGGCCTTATCAATCTCATCTGAATCAGGGTGAATAGGAGCAGACTTATCAATGAAAGTAGTCAAATCATGTCCGTCCTGTCTAGTCTCAGAGTCTACCTTCCGCTCTAGGGTGTCTATCGTGTAAATCCTGTGGACGCCATCAATGCATCGCCACATACCAGAAGGGGGAACTCCAAGGCCTATGCTTTCCAAGTCTTCCTCCTTCAAGAGGAATTCTTGAGTTTCATTATCATCCAACATATAACAAGAATCTTTGATATTATCATCGAGGTCAAATTCCTTGGGGTGGGCTAACACGGGCGGGCTCTCATGGGATGCAGGTCTCTGGTCAGTAGTGGGTGTAGTGATCAACACATAGCTCCCTGCATCAGAACGAAAGCGAATCTCTCATGATCCATAATCAATAACGGCTCCCGCAAATACGAGGAAAGGTCGACCCAGGATGATTGGAGGGTTCTCCACAGAGATTGAGGTCTCCATGGGCAATATGACAAAATCCGAAGTGAAGTTCATGCCCTGAATAAGAATGACAACGTTTTCAAGAATACCCTTCAGCCTCTTGATAGATCCATCAGCAAATTGGACTATCATCCTGGTTTTCTTGAGAGGCCCAAGATGAAGAGATCGTACCATAGAGAAGGGTATTATATTGATTGACGAACCGCAGTCAAGGAGAGTGTTATCACAAGAATAATCAAATATGGAGCAACTTACAAGAGGTATGGTAGTGTTCCCTTTCTTAAAATGTGGACGGTGAGAGATGGCGTAGGCAGTGGCCATGGTCAAGATGTGACGCTCAGATCTTCTTCTTCACTTTCTCTTCTTATGTTAAGGAGTAGATAAATCTGTCATGGCCTATTGAAGTGGGGCTTTAATGATCTCGTGAATGGTGGCCATCACTTCTGGTTCAGTTAATTTTTTTTTGAATTTTTAGACCTCCTTCATACAAGGGAGGAGATCGGAATCATCATATACACTAGGATTGCCAAGAGTAGTCTGTATAGTGGAATCCTCGGGGTCAAGGTTGGGACATGTGGTGGATAGATGTGTGGGTAAATAATCAGGCATTTGGATCTTCTCCTCACAAAATGAATCAACAATGTGTCTCCCCGAATCTTTTTGGATTTTTAAAATTTTCTCATTTTTTTGTATTTTGGGTGATTGCAAGCTCTCATGATTATCCTTAAGTGAATCCATATCCTCAAACAGTGGAGTAGCGTTCTGGCCCGTATTTATGTTAAATAGATTGGTAATCCTCGAATTCGTATGCTCCATCATCTGGTTCAAGGTCTCAAGTGTGGAAATCATGAAAGGTGAATCAAAAATCTCAGGGTCAGGTGAGTGGACTAAGGGTGGGTGAAAATCATCGTCCAATTCCTGAAATAATGGATTATGCGGATATGCACAAAAATCAGGAGAAAGTCCTCCTGGAAAAAAGAAGGTGGATCGGCTAGAGGGTACAAGGTATCCATGATGATCGAATTAAAATAACTCTAGTCGGACATCTCCAAAACAAAAGACGGGATCAGGAGAATACGAGGGTCAAGTCAAAAGATATGGAGAAAAAGACGCAAATGCACAGAAGGATCAAGTATGCACACAAGCAATCAAACACAATACAAACCCCCGGTTCACCAACTCAACTCAATGTGAAGACCGTGAAGGTTCGATCAATTATCTTATCAATTTTAGAGTTTGATGAGAATACAATCTATCAGAGCTATTAAAGCGACATGTTAGGAACCCAATGCTCTCAGGAGACTGGCCTAATCCCAAAGTTAGATCTTTCCCAGCCAGTATGAATTGCGGACCGTTTATCGACTACCCGATCAATTCAATCTGTTAAGGACATCGCGGGCCGCTTTACCGGTTACCGGAGATATCCTCACTGGAGAACGACTAATCCAAGATAGTAGTATGAAAAGAGTTCGGGCATGGTTCTATCCTAGTGTGTTGGTTGCTCTCTCGCTACATACAAACCAAACAATGAGGGGGTTATTCTCCCTAAAACAATGATTTTTCCTTGTGTTTAGTTTAAGGTCGAGTTTTCTTTAGCAGTCTCGTATTTTAGGTAGTTGTCACTTGGTTAAATTTTTTTCAAAGAATCGCCTACCGAGTGTCCAATTTCCTTTTAACTTATGTGAGTGAAAACAAGGAAGGAGTTCGGAAATGCCAATACACAATTAAAAACAATGATGCATGTAGGGGTTAGAGATGCGTACCTTGTCGCCAGCACTCTACATGCAAAATGATCCACGTAGAAATAAAATACAAATTAATAAACTTACTTATATGATGCAAGCGAACCGTCCTTGATGATAGCTTCTATTAACGGGCAAGAACAAGTTAATTTGACTAAGTCAAAATTACGCTCTACTCTATAGGTATATGAATTCTTGTTTATGGTGTTTGGACTTAATTAATTACATGTCTCAAGCAAATTAATTAAAGCAATCAATAGGTAGCTCACGAAATCCACGGAAAACAAAGAAAAATAAGGCGATGATAACAAAACTGGTGAGGTCCCCCAAGTGCACCGGCACTTAGCGAAACAGACCCCACAACAAATGAATGTCCTTTTACAATGGTTCAAATGCTAAAAATAAATCTCTCTCTCTCTCTTTTGGGTTTCCTTCAATTCTTTTTCTCTTCTTCTCACGCTATCCTACGGCTCGGTGAAGAATCAAACCGTCTCCGTTTCGCTTGGGTGCTTCGACTCTCCTAGGATCGCCTCCTTCGCTCCGCGAGCTCTCACAAGAAAAAGAAAAGAGAGAATGTGTAAGAAACACAATTATCAAATATAAGAAAAAAAAAGAATGAAATGAAATAGTGAATATGAACAATAAAGTGAATGTAGAGAAATATAAACAGATATTTACAACCAAGGATTAGCAGGTCAAAAGAGAAACCTAACTATCCTCGACGTGCCTCCCTGGCAACGGAGCCATTTTGTTGAGGCTATATATTCGAAGATTGATTTATGGATGATATGAAGTCGTCGTTATCCCCAAATAATCTCGCGACAAACAAACAATTTTTTTTCAAGTTGCAAAATTAACTAAAAGCGAATAATGAAGCAAGAGAAATTTTTGCTACTTATTTACATGTATAGCGGACAGGATCGAACTCAGGGAGGCTACAATTCCCAAGGGTTATCCAAATAATAGATGAAAAATCAATTAAGTGAAAAAGTAGGAATCTCTAAGGCAAACTATCCTTGGTTTTTGTGGAATTTTTCTCTTTTTATTATTTTTTTAAAGTTTTTTTATTTCTATTTTTTATTTTCTATTTTTCAAATTTTTAGAGATTTTTAATTCTGTTTTTTTTAATTTTTCAAATAAAGAATAATATGCACAAGATAAGAAATACGCACAACAAACTCTTTTTGTATTTTTCAATTATATCAAAAATGATCAAAAAATTAGAGAAAATATTTTTGCATTTTAAAGATTTTGAAATGTTTTTGGAAATTTTTGTAGAATTTTCAGATTTTTTGTATTTTTTAAAAATTGAATAGTGACAAAAAATGAGAAACTGTTTACAGCCTAGAGTAATTTGCAACTTAAAAATATTTTAAGTACTCAAAATTCTTGGCAATGATTTTTAATATAAAATAGAGATAAATATCTACAAACAGGAATTGAAATCATGATTTTTGGATTTTTGTAGAATTAATTTGTGATTTTTATAAGGTTTTTAGTTTTTTTAATTTTTCGGATTTTAAAAGGAATTAATGTGTGAAATTTGGATAGAAATTAAAAGACAATGAAATAAAACTACTCTAATTTTTTTTGGGATTTTTTGAATAATAATCAAATTATTATGAATTTTTGAATTTCGAGAAGAGAAAAAGAAACTGTTTTTGATTTTTTAATAATAAGTAATGATGATAAAATGCAATGAAAAATTTATGCTAAAAAGATAATCACATCAGGAAAATAGCATGATTTTTGGGGATTTTATTGATCAAAGAAAACATTTATTTCAATAAGAAAAGCAAGCAAAATCAAGTTTGTAACATAAGGACTGAAATGCAGTTATTCACTGTTTATTCATTAAATAAATAACCGAAATAAAATTCAGAATGAAAAACATAAATTACCCAATAGAGATGGCGTGATGCATGTGACTTTCCTAGCATGGGCTCGTTTGTAATTTCGGAAATGTCCAGGGGCTGAGTTGATATTTTTCCAATTTTTTATTATATTCCCTAAGGCTTCTCTTTTTGTTGTTCTTCACAAAGAGGGGCAACCACCCATGTTCGTCTTCGTTCTCTCTCAGCAGGCACCCTGGCAGGTTGGCGCTAGAGATTGGGCGGAGGGCTTAAAGGTCGGCGGGCGCGGCGACACGATCGCCCGTGAGGAAGCTCCGGGGCGGTGCAGTCTGAAAGCTTAACCAAGACGGAGGGTGGCTGCTGGCGATCAGGAAGGAGCTCCAAGCTCCAGATCAGCAATGGATGGTGGTTCTAGGAGGAGGGTTGCACGGTTGTACGTGCCGACGAGCAGAAGAGCGCGTGAGGAGGGGTTCCTAAGGACGGTGGAATGGGCGGGCGAGCCGAGATGGTGGTGGCAGCCACAGCCGCGAGCAGGGGATGGCGCTCCGCCTTGCGCGAGCGTGCTAGTGACGGAAGAAGGGGACATAGTGGGTTGCTGAAGCGGTGACGGTGGTGGGGTACGACCTTGATGGTGGTTCCAGGAGGAGCGGCGGGCGCGGGTGCCGGCTGCTCAGTTTTTTTTTTGTTTTTTATTTTAGTATTATTGTAAACCCGATATAGTAGAAATAAAAAATGTTTTTTTTAATTTTTTGGAAAAATAGAACGATAGAATTTTTTATTATATTTTTTATAGATGATCCTGAAAAACAAATGTTAGAGAGAAAGGGAAAAATATTTTTTTTGTTTTTTTATTTATAAACAAATGAGGATGCCAGCACAACGGCTCGACCCCAGAATCAAAATGTAAGATGCGAATGAGGATTCGGCGAAAAATGAGGGATGGATCCAAGTCTCCGGCCACCATGCGTGACGGAAGTTGAGAGATCATGATAGGTAGAAAAGCACGTGGAGAGATCACGATGTGAGATGAAAAATCGAGTTGGTGGTGGATCAAATCGTGATGGATTTTTAAGATCTAGATAAAAATGACAACGAGATAAAGAAGCAAAAAATAAAATTAAGGTTAATCTATATGAATGATAAGAAGAAAATGATGGATCTCACCTTAGGAGCGGAAAAGACCTTGATCACCTCGACAAAGGCTGACTTGCTGTCACCGGACGGCTCGAAGGCTTGGCACCCTTCTGCGATAAGAAGACTCTCGGAGATCGGGCTGCTCTCACCAAAGATTGATCAAGTTGGAATGAGGGAGAAGGAGCCATATAAATAGAAAAGATAATGGAGTTTGAATTTTTGAATTTTTGGATGAAGATAAGAGATAAGAGAGAAAAAAATTGAAATGAGGCAAGATAAGTATTAAAGAATATTTACAAAAATTAACTATTTTTTGTATTTTCATCACTTTATTTATTTGAAAAATAAATGTTAATTTTTTCCTTTTTTGTGGTAGTTAGTTAAGAAAACTAACTATTAAATATGTTATATGCATATATGACATTATATACATGGGTAAATAAGCAAATTAGTTTTTTTGTTTTAAAAATTTTATTTTTTATTTTTATTTTAAATAATTAGTAAAAATATTTACAAATATTTACAGAATACAATATATACAAAATACATGGGAAAATTACACAAATCACCCCAGAAAATCAACTTTTCACCCGTAACTCCAAAAATTATGAAATCACAGCCACTTAAAGATAATTTAATTTAGAATACAATGGAAGTGAGTTTGGTTCAATTTGCATTCATATGGAGTTGGAATTGGTATTTCAATTATTGCTTAGTGTTTTTTTTCCAAGTGTGGTTGCTTTTATTCTGTACATGATTTGATGTGCGATTATTTTTATTATTTATGACACATTTTTATTTACAACTTTTGTTTTGAAAATTATTTTGTTTGTGGTCAATTTATGTACAAATAAAATAGTGTGGTATACAAATATACACAACACATAATTTTTTGGATTTTCTGAATAAAGACCCTATCTCCCCCTACTTTATTCCCGGTCGATCAGGTCAAGTCTTGACCTTCTCTCGGGGTTTGGGTCAGCTTGTATCTATTACATATTTACAGTCTTCCTTTTTCTTTTCTTTGTTTTTTCCTTTCTTTCTTTATTTATTTATTTTAGGTTAAAATGGTAAGAAGTGTACAATATTTACACACAGATGCAAGTTAGTAAGAATATGGAGTTAGTGTTATATACATGCATTTTATAAGGGATTTTAAGCTAAAATAAATGAATAAAGATGACGAATTATAGATTCATCAGGGCTAGGGAGATGCCAAGGTAGTTGATCGAAAGTTTTCCATTTTCTAGCCCAGTATGCCCATGGCTAAGTCTTGCTCGTTGTCCAAAAGGTTGTTGCAATGGATGTTAAATTTATCAGTGTTGATGTATAGTCATGAAACTTATTGAAAGACCTTAAAGGTAAAGTCTAGGCATCTAATGACATGTTCACTGAATTTGACAACTTGGTCCTAAGCCTAGGACTTTACATAACACCTGCCTAGTGAGGAGTCCATCGACTCTTATGGAACTGGAGAATCACAAGGTGTTTGGTGGGAGGAGATGGAATTTGGGGAAGGGGTGGAGAGGAATGACCACAATAGTGCTTGGGCGAGAAGAATCGAGGGTAGTGGTCGTAATATTGTTATATGATCAAGTTTTAGCAATATGCTAATGAATACATACGATTTTGTTATGTATTTAAAGAATAAAAAATAGTTTGACTATGAATAATATTTGATCTTATAAATTTAACAATAGAAGACAGGATAACAAATACAAAATTAATGATTATCGTAAATCAAAATTTTTGCAGTGATTGTTTAGTATCCAATCGAGATTAATTGGATTATTCACATAGAAACCTCAAGGTACTACTTGATTTTTATTGTTCTCCCCCCGGTCCCTCTCTCCATTTTAATTTCGACTCACGTCATTCATTAACTCATGTCATTTAACTCATTTCGACATTAAACAAAAAGTATATAAATTTGTTTATATGTTAGAAATTTAAACTAATAAAATTAACAATTATATTAGTTAATCAAATTAATAATACTTAAAAATTTAACCATACAAATGTGTTAAAATTAAGCACTCATGCAATAAAACTTATTGAGATATAAGATATATGTTATATTAATATTGATAGCCATATTATTTAAATAATTAATTACTCGAGAATGTATTGAAATTAAAATTCAGTGTAGTTCATGAAAAATGCAGAGCCATTCATCTTAATTCGTGAGAATTAATTAGTATGTTGTTTCCTTGTAGGCGGGCAAATCACACTTTCTCAAAAAGACCACTTAACTAATGTTAATCAATTCAACTCAAAGCAGTCATATATTTTTTACTAGGGCAAGCCCAAGGTCGAACTCAAGGAGGCCACTATCTTCTTAGGTTAATTTTTAGATCATTTAGGTGCTATATTTTTTAGGAGAATTTCTTTAGATTTTTTTACACGAATAATGAATGAGATGCAAGTACAGAATGATAATTTTTAGGTCAAGTGAAAAATTCAAATTAATGTGAAAATGAGCTCAAAAATCCAAAGATTATTTTTCCCTATTTATATATGCAATGATAAATACAAAACACATTTTTCATATTTTTATTGCATAATATGCATGCATGAAAAATATGTCTTTTCAAGGGTTTTTATCAAATTTTCATGCAAATAAAATGCAAAAATTATGGAAATTTGAAAGAAGGTTCAAAATGATAAATAAACCTGCTGTAATTTTTTTGTAAATTTTGGATGTAAAATGATTTTTTTGTGAATTAAATATAAAGATAATATGATTTTCCGTACATTTATTTTAATAATTATCAAATTTAATTATTTTACAGAAATAAAATTATCCTAGTTATGTGTAATCAATAATCACATAGGAAAAATTCCAAATCTTAAAGAATATCAAGTTTAAAATCAATTTAATTCATTTACATAAATCACAAAACAATTTATTTTAAGGAAAATATTCATGCAAATTAAATGATTTTTAAATAAAAAATAAGACATAATTAATTTCCATAAAATGCGATATTTGATGAATTTTTGGAGCAAGCTATGATTTATTATGAATTACTGAAGCTTAGATGGGTAAAATATGCAATTTTTCACCACAATTAAAACAATAAATAATTCCAAGTTCAAAAAAAATACAAAGGAATCGCTACACAGTAGAGAATTATTTACATAATTAATGTAATTTTTAGACTTAAAAATCTATGCAAAATGATTATTCTAATTAAAGATCAAAGTCATGGTGCAAAATGCAATTACATGAAATAAAGGAAAAAAAGAAATCACGCTTAAAACACTTATTTAATTACCCAAAAGTCAGGGGGTATTCTCACAAAAATATTAAGGAAGCATGCCTCCCACGTGACTGGCAAGCTTTGGGTTGCGGTTTAGTTCCACGCCTCCACGTGGAGGGTGGAGCTTGGTTCGATTCTCGCCAATGTTGGTAGTTTGTACAGAGGCTCGGATGTGGGATGGCATGTGCCACATGATGCCCTTAGGACCGTCGAATCAAGGCCCAGGCCTCAATCCCACGGTAGATGCAGTTCGGCTTCCCCTTATCTCGATCGGAGGAGCAGAGCTGCTGCTAGCTTTCACGATGGAGGAGGTGATTTGCTGTTGTGGCCACACTTAGAGTTATGTAGTGAGGTGTGAGGCATGTGATCTTGTTGCTGCTAGTGGAGGGCTTCGATGGTGAAGATCCAGTCAACACACGGTAATAGGAGGGCTAAGACTCCTACACTCTAAGATGTAGCTCGATTATCAATGAAGCTCAGTTTCCTAGAATCGACAATGAAGGTGTTCTAATGGTCCTTCTTTGGCTCTCTGACAGCCCGAAGGACACTGGACCTACATGTGAATAACAAACTCGATCCTTCGTGCTCTATCTGGTTATTAAACAGGAAACGAGAGAAGTGGGCGATGGCTTCTCAGCATTCGGGAAGGAGATGGAACCTAAGCTCCGACCTTTACAAGGTCGGAGGTGTGGGGGTTATGGAATGGTGATATGAAATGGAGAGGAAGATACGTAAGGTGAATTGATTATCGGAGTTGGGCCAATTGGATTTCAGAATGAGCACAGGGGAATCAGGGGAGATGAAGGCGATTGGAAGAAGAAGATGATGGAGAGCGACAACAGAGATTAGGGGAATGAAGAACGAAAGAAGAAGAATAAGAATGAAAGAAAGAAGGAAAGAAAGAAAGGAGAAGGAAAGCAAGGAGGAAGGAAATATATCACCTAGAGGTTATCTCTGATGGGTCGCCTGGGATGGATGCTCAACGGAGCACTAAAGGTCTTCGCCTCGAAAACACATCGGCGTGAATCGTGAGAGGCTAAGTCGAGGCTGGGTGATCACTCAACAACAAAGAACGAAGCTTTGGATCTCTCTTGAGAAATTGGGTCATTGTCGCACAACCTTGGTGAAGCTTCAGCTGTCATATGAAGCAACGAAGGGGGTTATGCCTTCTTCTCTCGATTAGAGGCGGATGTTGAGCAACATAGGTCAGCCAATGGGTTTTGAGGTGAGGGTGTCAGGGTTAGCGCGAGGGGCAGAGGTGAGGGTATGTGGTCGTACGAGAGGGAGTTGTGGAGGTGGTGGGCTCGGTCTCAGGCGACATGGAGGAGAAGCGTGGTGGGCATGGTCATTCGGTCGAGGTGGAGGGACATAAGGAAGAGGCGGACGGTGGTTGCTACCTCTTGGAGAAGATAGAGGAGAGGGGTGGAGTCTCAGTCGTTCAATCGTTTGAGATCGAATAACCGAGATGAGGTCACGTGGTAGTGGGAAAATATAAAAGAAAATAATAAATAAAAATAAAAATAAAAGGGATATGAGATTTGGGTCGTTGTATGAAGGGGTACCTCATCCAACGGCCCAAATCAAGGGCGGCTAAGGAGTAAGTGGGGGTGACATGTGGCAGCTCCAGGAGCTGCCACATGTTGCTCCAAGGAAAATCAAGAACTAAAATTAAAGAGAAATCAAAATAAAATACAAAATGAAGTCAAATCAAAAAATGATCTTCACGAAAATTGTTTGTCTCGACGAGATCTACAATTTTGGGAAGGAACTAAATCTAAAAGAAATCATCTGTATAAAGTTTATTTTTTGTGGTCCTCTATGTACATCAAATACCTCGTTTTTAGGTTTTGAAAGTTTAAATGATTTTTAAATAAGATAAAATTCAAAATAAAATTAAATAAAATATAAAATAAATATTTACACATTAATCTATTTTTTTTATTTTTAACAGTTTAGAAATTAAAGAGATAAAAGAAAGGGGACTTATATACAAACTATATATACATACTTGGAGTGGTTCATTTTCTTTGATTTTTAGTTCAATTTTGATTTGAATTTTTACATACTTAATTAAAACATAAATCAAAGAAAATAAATAAAATATAAATAATAAAAAAAATTAATTATGCACATAAAATAATAGGGTCAAATTCAGACAATATATACAATATACAATGAGGTCCCAAAGTCCAAGTTTCACATATGAACTCTAATTCTTTCGAATTTAGTCTTGTTTTGTAGATAATTGAATGTACATTAATTCAAAAATGAGTAGGGGTTTATAGGATACTGTATGTGAGAGATATTTGACTTTGCGATTTTTTGTCTTAAAATTAGGGTTTGGTTTTGTTGAGCATATATACAGGATAATATTTTTCTAGTATTTTTCGTTTATTAAGATTAGTAATATGTACACAATGGAGTTGATTTTACTTTATTTGGAGTTAGTATCAAAATAACTAAAAATAGGGGAAATTGTATTAATATACCTGTGAAAATATACACATGATTTTTGGCTTCTTATTTATGTAATTATGAATGTTAAAATATGAATACTATTTACACATGCATGAATGCTAATAATACAATATAAATAGATAAATGTAATTAATTATTTGAGAATGGAACTTAATATGAAGGTTTTAGAGTGATGAATCACAAATTCATCAGTTCAGCTCCTAAATAATGCTTAAAATATCCTTATTATAAATTTTGTTAAACACATTAACAAGAGTAAGTTTAACTTATTAAGATTTTTCTAGTTAAGTATTATATTATCAATCCTGTTATCTTAAAACTATAAAACTTAATGTAATCATATTACATATACGTTTAAATTATAATCTATATACAATTATCAAGTATTCAATCAAATAATTTGTTGGAATTATTATATGATAGAACTTAATCATAAGTGATATATATAGAAATCACCTAATCAAACGTGTTAAATTTTTTTAAGAACAAGGTGAGCAATAAGAAATGGATTTTTATCACTTATAGCCTAACTACTATAATATTAGATATGCCATTTATTTTTTGGAATATCAGTTGTGTCCTTGAATTCTGACAAAATTCATAGTTCTACTCTTTTTTTAAGGTGAAGTAGGGGCATAACTGATATTACAAAAGCGAAGAACTGTGATTTTTTTAAGAATAAAAGGATTTCTCCATTAGATTGCCCTAGGTTTCCCGGTAAGGAAAGACTGAAGAAAGAGATTCCCTAGTTGTTCACAGGTTAGCCAGTTGTTCGCTGAGTCTTTCTAAGCTTCTCAACAAACGAAAAATTTCCTCATTTTCTACTATATATTTAGATCTTCGAGGGAGGGAAGAGACTAGCTGATATCTAGAAGATGGTTGGAAGTCTTTCTGCCTGAGCTAGTATGATATCAGTCTGTCTTACAGTAGATTCAAGAATTGATTATAATACCTTTAAGTAGAAATCCCAATTTGTCTCTGCACCATTGATTCCACTATGATTGGTGATCAATAAGAGAATAATTCCTTCATTTCATAAAGAACATAGGGGACATCATTTACATGGATATAGTCAGTCTCGCTTGTGTTGCTTTAATGGTAGTCTTGACATTTGCCCTTTCAATCTTAGTATGGAGAAGGAGTGGACTTTAAACGTGCTGCTAATTGAGTAATTGAATTGTATCAATTGTTTAATTGATCAGGGGCACAACTAATATTACAAAAAGGGAAGGCATAACTGATATTGCAGAAATTAAATGGACACAAGTGATAAAAATCCTTAAAATTTTAAATGAAGATGCATTAAAATAACATATATCTGTACATAGCATGTATCTTAAGAGTACTATTGGCAAAATAACTCATTATGTATACCTTTTTAAAAAGGTTATTATTTATAGATTTACTACTTTACATGGAAACCTATATTCGCAAGATGAGTACTAAAATCCTAAAAATATATGAAAATTTAAAATATGTGCCATGAAGACATTCAAATATACATTTTGATTTTTAAGGATATTAATTAATACAGATTTCCACACCATAAATCCTAACTTTATAAAATATCTTTCTTGGCCATGTATTCTTCATAAGTATTACCTAATCGCTGTAAACTTGCTAACTCTTACATTACAAGACATGTGGTTAACTCCCATCCATTTTTCATTAAAACTATGTGGAAACCGCTAAAAATAGGACATGTATACGTATACATACATTATTTAAGAAATTTACAATTGTATATCTTTCTCATTCTTTCTCCTCCCTCCAATCATTCTCCTCTTCCCTTCAACCTTCCTCATGCACCTCCACCTCCTCCTTCCAACTAACTGCATTTTGTGTGTATATCACAGTCATCTTCTAAAAGATGGCACCAACCTTATTCTACACCCTTCTTTTCAATGACAACCACAAACCCAACTTGGCCTCTGGCTACGGGAAGGTAGACGACGGCATGTTCGCCTCAATGGATGCTCTTTACTCGATAACCCATGTGCTAATCTTGTTGTGAATCGCAGAAGTGGAACATGTACAAACGATCAATCATGCAAGTACAAAGGCACATGGATTTACAAGGTTCACCCATAAGTGGGATACGTCCTTGGACGATGACAATTGGTTTTCACTATGTGGAGAAACAAGAACGTACATAGGGTGATTCAAAACACTAAACCTGTGAAGGTTTATATGGTACCTAATCCCACAAAAATATATCCTAAAATAAATAGGACTCCAAATCCTAACTCAGTTAAGACTTTGAATCCCAAAACAATTAGGACTTCAAATCCGAAAAGCAAACAAGACTTTGAATTCCAAACCAAATAGGACTTTGTCTGCATACTTAAATATGATTCAAGGCATATAAACAATATGCACATTGAATTGAATCCTTTGAGGATCTTTGCCAAGCTTTGTCGTGACGTCGTCGTTCCCTTCTTGGGTCTACTTCCAACTGTCGACAATGAGCAAGTCCAATGAGTGTTTGAACTTACTCATACAAACTGTCTTTGTGAACATATCGACGGTATTATCTTTTGTGTTGACCTTCTTCACCTTAATCCTCTTCTCAGAATGAATGAAAGTGCTACCTAACAACTATGTGCTCGATCCTTTCATAATGCACATGATCCTTGGTTAAACATATTGCACTGAGATTATAACAATATACTATAGCCTAACTCTGTAGTAGACCGAAATCTCCAACTAGGCCTTTCATCTAGATGCCTTCCTTCGTAGTTTTCTGTCAAAGCCATCTACTCTGCCTTTGTAGTATACAAAGTAATTGATACCTGTAAGGTAACTTTCCTAATGATGACAGAACTCCCCAAAGTAAAGACGTGGCATCCCGTCAACATTTTGCAACATAGTCTGAATCTGAATATCAATCAACTAAACACTCTGAATCGCTTCTGTAGATAAGGCCAATATCTGATGTCCCACTTAGATAGCAAAAAATCCGCTTGACTACTTGTCAATCTCCTTCCTTGAGTTACCCATGAATATGCTAACAATGCTCACAATATAAGCAATATCATGTATTGTGCATACCATGGTATACATAAGAATTCCCACTACGCGTTGACATAAGGAACACATGACATGTGTTCCTTCTCTATGTCTGACTAAGGTGTGAAATAAATCAAGAGATGAATATTTGCAACAGATGGAGTGCCTAGAGACTTGGCTCTAGGCATCAGAAGTCTCAATAGAACTTTCTTAACGTAGTTATTTTGAGATAAGAAAAGCTTCCCTTCTTCACGAACCCTAATGATTTCTATCTCCATATTCTTCTTCGATGCACCAAGGTCCTTCATGTCCAACTTTGAACTAAGGAGCTTCTTTAAACCATCTATGGCACTCCTCTTCTTGGAAGCAATAAGTACATCATCAACGCACAATAATAGATGAATGAAGGACCTGTCCTCTACCTTGTTGTAGTAAACACAACAATCGTATAGGTTCATGTTGAACCCGTGATCAATCATGAAGCTATTAAACATCTTGTACCACTGTCTAGGAATTTACTGAAGGCTATACAAGGACTTTAATCTATACACTTGGTCTTCCTTGCTGTAAAATATGAATCCCGCCGGATGGCTCATGAGAATGCCATCTTTGAGTCACCATGCAAGAAAGTTGTCAACACATCTAATTGCTCCAGCTCCAAGTCTCGATATGCTACAAGAATTAGTAACCTTGTTTTAATCCACACCTTCCTTCTGATTGTAACTCTTCACAACTAGACATGCCTTGTGTATGATGCCTTCAATGCCTTAGATTTATGTCTTCTTCTTGAAGAACCGTTTGCAGCCAGTGACTTTCCTCCCCATTGGCAACTTGACAAGCTTCTATGTTTGATTCTTTTGAAGAGACTATATAACCTCACCCATAACTGTAATCCATTGTCCATATTATGCCCCTACTATAGGCTCCCTATAAGTGGAGGGCTCTAGAGACAACCTCCTTTGCAACCTATAGTGCAAATGCCACCATGCCTTCAAAATCATATCTCTATGGTAGATGTATCTCTCTTCTGGGTTGATCAATGGCAGCACTTGGCTGCCTCTCCTTTGGTTGCGTAGATTCAGGTTGTTTACCATCATCCTAATCATGAGTAGTATAATGAACTGCATGACCACTACTTAGTGTCAGTTCGAAATCCACCTGTTTGTGCGCATCATCACATATCAATCCGTAAACAAACTTGCTACTCGAGTAAAGCATGAAATTCTCATCAAATGTAATATTCCTGGTAATAATAACTCTACACCTAGAAGTGGATCAGATGTTGTACCCTTTACTTCTGCATCATAATCATATGTTGTACCCTTTACTTCTGCATCATAATCTATAAACACCCATTTCTCTGTCCTAAGTTCTAGCTTTCCTTCACTAACATGGTAATAGGAAGCACAACCAAGGACTCGTAAAATAAAATAATCAGCATGATTATCGTACCATACCTCCATTGGTGTGTTGCAATCAATAGCAAACGTGGGACTCCGATTAACCAAGTAACAACCTGTATCCAATGATTCAACCCAGAATGGTCTTCCAACGCCAGCATTAGAGATCATGCCCCGTGCTCTCTTCATAAACATCATTGTTCATTTGTTCTGCAAACTCCCCTCTGCTATGGCATATCTTTGATGATGTGTTGTCTTGCAACAACTGCATCCTTGCAGAATTCAATGAACTCTAACGAACATAACTCCATCCCATTATCTCTATACATATGCTTCATCTCCTTAGAAGTTTGGTTCTCCACCAAGATCTTCCACTACCTAAGTGTCTGAAATGCATTGCTCTTGTGCTTCCTTATGTACACTGATGAATACTCATTCATCACTCTTTATTCTTATATTTTAGCTATAAAAACCTTTGTAAATGCATGTATATGTTTGTAAATACAAATAATTATCAAAAGCATGCATAGTGTAAAAACTAATAAATAGCATGTTTTTGTACAAAAATAAAAGAATAAAGAATTAAAAGAAAAAGAGGGAAATATTTAGACTAAATATTGAGCAACCTAATCCCAAGGGAGGGCTCAGCATGGGCCTGACCGCATAAAAGCCAAAGTAGAGAGAGATAGGGAGCTCATGTGTATAAATATCCCTGTAAATATAATAAAAATATTTTCCTCTAAAAATAGAATAAAATGGGCTTGTATATATTTGTAAGTATTTGTAAATACAAAATCAAAATAAAATAAGAAAAATTAAAAAGAAAATAAAAATAGCCTTCCTTGTACATATTCAGCATGTATATAAAACCACTCTTATATTTATTTAGCCTTGTAAATAAATAAATTAAAATCCCTAAAAATTAGTATATATTCTATCTTTTATGTAGTAAATAAATAAAATAAAAACCATAAAAACAAAAATCAAATAAAAAAAGAACAAAATTAAAAACCAAAAAGAACATTGTATATATACCATGTATTTAAATGTATATATCTATTTATTTTACCCTTGTAAATAAATAATAAAAATAAAATAAAAACATCAAATTATTCCTAATTTTATGATATAAATAAATAAAATATAAAATGGGAATAAAAATGTACAAAAATAATTAATTAAAAATTAAAAATTAAAAAATCAATATTGTGTAAATACCTATGTATAGCACTATAGTGTACATACCTTAGTTTTATTTCAAAAAAATAATTAAAAATCACAAAAAAATAGAAAAAATTAAAACAAACATTTTTCATGTTTTGAGATTTTAATAATTCAGCCATTTATTATTTTATTTCGAATTTCTAAATATTTATGATGTGGCCTGCTCTCATTGGTCCACAGGGGATGTTGACCCCCCGGTCAACTCCCCCCTGGACCACTTAGTCCCGGATCCGTGCCTGATAACCAGGGGAATCGATCGATCTTATGTTCCTCACAAAGCGGGAACACAGTCGAAGTGTCGACCAATCAACTCTGAAATTAATCAACAATGAACCCACAATCAAATATCAAACAATGACAAGCAAATGTTGAGTCAAATTTATTTTTAACTCTACATAAAAGATGTATAGGTGCAAGTATGTAGAGAGTTCGAACACAGGGAGCAAGCAGGGTAGTTCAAGCAAATGTGCTCAAGTGAATGTGTGTGATGTGTCTACACTAAGCAAACAAGCAAAGGAAATTTTTGTAGGTTTTTAATTTTTAATTTTTAATTTTTTATTTAATTTTTAATTTTGTATTTTGATTTTCAATTTACTGATTTTTATAATTTTATATTTTATATTTTTTTATTTATATTCTTTTTCAATATTAGAAAATAAAGATAATGTAATAAAAGGAAGCAAGAGATATTTATAAAAATAGATAAAAATACTCAAAAATAAGCAAATAAAGTCTTTTTGGTCTTTTTATACTTTTTTACTATTTTTGTGATTTTTGGGGATTTTTCAAGGTGTTTTTGATATTTTTAATTACTGAAATAACTCAAAACAGTGAAAACAAGGGCTGGCTGTGAATAAAATGGGATTTAAAAATAGCAACCAGTACTCAAAATTTTTCAAAATATTTTTCAAATAAAAAGAACAAAATGAGGAACAAACAGAATCTGAGTTTGTATTTTTTAGAGGTTTCCTTGATTTTATATAATTTTTTGAAGTTTTTGAGTGTTTTTAAATTTTTAGTGTTTTTCTTTTGAGATTTTTAGTGATTTTTGGACTGACACTAGAATAGGATATAATAGACACTAGGAAATTTTTTTAGAATTTTTAGAGGTGTTTTAATATTTTTTTGGCATTTTCTAAGCTAAACAGTACACAAAAAGCATGTTTTTGATTTTTAATAAATATGAAAATAAAATAAAATCAAAAACTAAAATGATAGCGTGGAAGTACACGTGTCCAGGAGCTTAACCCTATTTTTGTGGAATTTTTAGATTTAAAATGATAAGTTAAATAAATACAACAAGCATCCAATCAACTCACAGGCCTGGCAGGGGTATTTATGCAATTTCTCAAACATCCAAGGGCATACATGCAATTTTCCACAAAAATATACACTGAATATTCAATTTATAGCACTAAGGCACAATTACAAAAACCGCTTGGGTACGCCAGCAATTTTCCCACCAGGGCGCGTGACTTGCACGCGCCTGTGATGAACCTCAGTTTCATCATCTTTATTTGTTATAATTAACCCCCTTGCTTAAGGTTTTGTCAATAAATCCCTATTAGTGTCTAATAATTAACAGAGTCCTAAATAAATTAAAAACCACAAAAAAATGACAAAACAAAAATTCGTGGTATTTTTAGTCTTAAGAATACCCTCAAAAATATTCCGGGCCCTTGTTTGATCTCTTTTCGAGTTCTGGTCAACATGAAACTTGTAGATCTTGTCAAGATCTACAACTTTCATGTTTTGAGTTTTCTCAAATTCGACCAAATAAGCCCCCAAAAATCAAAAATACTCTTGCAATAATCTGATTGGGCCACGTGGCCCAATCTGGGCGAGCCACGTGGCCCCGCCTCTTCTGTTTTATCCGCCTGTCCTTCCGACCGTTGGATCGGCCTCTTGATCCAACGGTCCAGGCCTCTCCACGCCGCTCATTGACCTCAGCCATCAGATCTTCCCCGCGTTCCATCTGCGTCATCCGTTAGCGCCTCGTCCAGAACACGACACGTGGCGCTTCATAGGCCACTTGATGGCATCTCCGATCTTACATCTCCGTCGTTATCCCTGGATCTGATTCCATCCCTTCGATCAGACGAAAGGATCCATCTCGACCGCTCGCATCCGCCTGCCCGTCCTCACGACACGTGGTGCGATCACCGCCCTCTGATCGCACCGCCCCAGATTCCATCCACGCCTCTCACTCGCGCCCAAACGTAGGCCGTTGGATCGCCAGATCCAACGGCTGAACTTCGTCGTCAACCTCCCGTCAACCCCTTCTTCCCCACGATCCAGTGCACGCATACCTTGCCCCCTTCCATTTTTCCCGTCTTCACCTACCACCACCTCCACTCGCCAACAGCTCCACGTTCTTCCTCCATCAACCACGACCCTCGCAACCTCTTCGTCAACCCACGAAACCCTCTCCAGTCTCCCCATTTCCCCCTCGAAACCACGTCGGCCACTCTCATCTCCGTCGAGTCGACCTTTCAAATACACCGATCTCCCCACTGTTTCAAACCGTCCATCTTTACATGGGGCCTCGCCCAGCCCTCCGCCACCTCCCAGTGACAGGGGGAGGTGGTCGGATAGAGCGAAGACGACGAGGCTTCTGGTGAGACCCTCCGCCTTTGACAGCGGAGTTGCGGCGACCTATAGCCGCCCTAGCTCGCTGGGGAGGCTGCCCAGTACGTTGCGAAGACCCGGAGCTCGCTCAGAGCTCCAGCCCAAGCCCTCCGCTCCGCCTCCGATCAGGTAAGATCCTCCTTCTTCCTCTGTATTTTTAGTTATTTTCTTTTAATTTTCTAGGCCTCTCCGGCCACCTCCTCGCTCCGATGACCATCCATTTAGACTCGCCACGCCTCCCCCTTCCTCGCGACCATCTCCGACACCCTACTTCTCCTCCCCAGAACCTCATCACCCTCCCGCCACCTCGTCCGCCCTCGCGGCGGAGGAGCTCCGAGCTCCCCGCTTCCTTCATACCCTGAGCTCCCACCTCACTCCATGTCGCACGCACGCACATCTTCTGCTTCGTCGATTTGTCCTAACACTGCAGGTCTCCACGAACCTTCAATGGTCGGAATGCACGCCGGAGCCATCTTCGTCACTTCCGCTTCAAAGCCTCGAGCTCCGACGCACCGATCCAGAGGTTTTGGGACCTCCCCGGAGCTTCCATCTCCTCCGACATCAATCTAAGGAGCTCTGGGGAGGTTGCCATCAGCTGATACCAAGCGGCGGATAAGAGCTCCCGTCGCCAGAGCCCAGATAGCGCCGCCAGCCTTCGGCCGAAGAAGGAGGAACAGTGACCGTTGGATGCTCCGCCCCGGAGTTCATCCAACGGCCACTACGCAGCCACGTCATCATTCAGATCCTCCTCCAGATGCCGTTGGATAATCGATGATCCAACGGCCTTCGAGCATCCACGTCACCCCGAGGCACCGTTACTAGCAGCCCTTGGATCATCACGATCCAAGGGCCAACAGTCAGCCACGTGGCGCAGTCTGAGCATCCCCGAGCCTCGACCACCGAGCCTCCAGGCTTGGGAATCCTGAAGCAACACCGAGCCTGCATAGAACCCGAACCAAGAGCCGAGCCTGCCGAAGCAACCCTAACCTTTGCCGAGCCTCCGCCTTCCTCCGAGCCTAGCCTCACGTGCCCCAGGCACGTGGTGGCTGGGAAAATTGCAGAGGACCCCTGCCGACTTCTCCAATTTGCATTTAGGTCCAGACATCACGTGTTATGCATGCGCGCCTGGGGTATTTTGCAATCTACACCCTGCGGGTTCTAATAATTGCAAAAATACCCCCGCGCGCATGGGGTATTTACAGGGAAGGCCTCGCGGTTATTTTATTTACAATTCGGCCCTTCCCAGGGACCTATATGCTAGTTATCTTTCATGTTTTATTGCATTTATGCCCTTATCTTTGAACTTGAATATCTTGAGCCTCGTAGCTCCGATTAAGTTGATCCCAGTTTCGTTTTGAAGCTTTTCTCGTCCTCTTCATTATGGCATGATTAAATTTCAGATTTGATACTATGATCTGTGATGTATTATTTTCTTATCTAAGTGTCTTGAAATTTTTTGATTTGTCATGCCCACGTGCTTCATATTAGTAGAGGCTTCTTTTTGTCAACTTGGATTGACTCGTGATTTTTTTTTGGCTCAAGTGACTTTCATTTCAGGGCATATCACTAGCTTTGCATGTATATTCCTTTGTATGAAAAAAAATGTTTAAAAAATGCATGTTCTTTTTAATGCATTGCCTTGTTTTGTGTCTTTGCATCATTTGACCTATACACTTTTATTTCAACACTTGATTAAACAAGTTTAAGTCCGATAAATACAAGAGAGGCTCGTGTCCCTGAGTTCGACCTTGGTATCTTACCAAGTAAAAAAAAATAAAATTAACGATCGCCTCATTTTGATTGACCATCGCAAATATTTAAATGAGGTGATCTTTTGATGACCCAAACCGGCCCGACTGCTTCGACGTATTAAGGTGCTAAAAAACACTATATTAAAGGGCCGATTTTGCGGCTCATCAAATGGCGTCGTTGCCGGGGACACGGCTCATTTCTTTTATTTTTTGGATTTTTGTGTGTTTAATTTAGTGTATCTTTTTATAGGTTAAATGGTCACATATTTTGCATATAAAATTTTTCTTTCTTGATCTCTAACCATTGTTTCTGTGGCAGGGCCCTTGATGGATCAAGGAGGCGAGGAGCAGGACGTTCCCCGCTGCGAGGAGCCGCAGGAGCATGCTTGGAGCAAAGGAGGAAGAAAAGCAAAAAAATATATCTCGCATTTTTGTTGCATTTTTAATAATTCGTCTTTTACAGCGGTCTTCGATCGAAGACTCGCGTATGTAATCGAACGATCGTGGTTGTGTGGGGATCGTCCCCACTTGAGTGTCGACCTAGGACTTAGGCACACGGCTCTCCGAGCTCAATTTTCATATCTTATGTGCTTGATCGTAGGTTAGGACACATTTAAATAAAGACGCACATAATCTCGTATCACTTAGCTAAAATTAATGAAGATCAAACACCGCTAATAGATGCATGATTAGGTGCGGCTTTTTCGACTTGCATACATGTTTGATTTTGGTTTTCAAAACGGCCCCAGATTTTTTTGCGGCTTTTATCGTCAAATCATTGCATGATTTCTCGCTTAGTCTAGATTGCGTTTTTCTTCATCGTATACATGTTTTCTCGGCTTTCATTTTTCTAGATTGATCACCTAGGATAAATGGAAAATGGAATGAACGGTAGACGATGATTTTCTGATTGATGGCTAACCATAATTCAGTGATAATTTAAAATAAAATTGGGACTGTTAATTGCAAGTCAACCAAAAATGGAGTAAAATTCGGTTTTGGGAGAGCAATACCCTCGCTTACGCAATAATTTTCCTTCACATTTTTTCTTTGCGTAAAAATCAAATGTTTTATCACCAATAAAATAGACAAGATAATAAACCAACTTAGATTGGTTTGATGTGTGAGTTGGTGAAAATACGGGTTTGCCTGCTTGATTGAGCCGTATGTTTTACGAGACACAACCCCAAAACCGTAGTCACTCCATTCCATCTACAAGATTCAAAACCGCTCACTTGTATATTCATCCCTCTTCTTCGTTCATCTTGGGTCCCTTCCAACATCAAATTCCATCTTTATACTTAGGCTAATCTCAGCCTAAGTATAGGGGGGACCCAAGTCCCTGTGATTTCTCTACTCATCTTTTCTTGCCTTTATACTTAGGTTATTTCTAACCTAAGTATAGGGGGAGCCCCTCTATGTCCCGTATATTCTTCTATATTTAAATGGACCTATGTTCTTGTAACATTTAGTGCTATGAGGGCATAGCAATGTTTAAGTATAGGGGGGTATACCGTATATACCGTATACTTACTTTAGCTATAATCTGAAAAATTTGAAAAATTAAAAACTTTTTGGCTAAGGTAAAATTCATTGGACTAAGAAAACTCAAAGGATTTTCGCGGTTTTTCGATATTATGTTACACTATTTTATAGAAATATTTTCGAAAATGATTTTTGAAAATGTTTTGAAAATTTTTCATTTTGTGTGACATGGGTTTTGAAAGATCGCCATCTCTTTTCAAGGAAGATTAAGTCTAACTTGTGTTTTAACTTTATTAAAATCCATAAAAATGAGAAAAACCCCTAAAAACCTTTAGGAGCTATTAGTGACTAACTAAGCCCAATTAAGTCAGCCGCGTTCAGTGAGGGTTCGCCCTTAGCAGATTGGATGGTTTAGAGGACATCGCGCAAGGCCCCGTCCTCAAGCAACGGGCTTCGGCCTGTACTTACGTCCATACTGGCTGAACCGCGGATGCTCAATTGAGCTTAGGAAGTTCTAATATCTCTTGAAGTTAAAAAAAAAAGTGTCTTGTCTTTGAATGAAGTTGGATTAGTCCTCTACATTTTCACTTTCACCCGGGATCTGATTTGGTCAAGAAGACTTAGCTTTTAGAAGTCTTTGAGATTTTAGGTTAACCAGCCTTAGCCAGCAGGGTCTTAGACTTAATCATCCATATTCCCCTAGGTTTCTAGATTTGCATGCTATATTCCATGCTTAGTCTCAGACATAAAGAATATGATCAGCACATCACATGCACGACTGCGGTTCTCGATGAGATGAGTTGATTTTTCACCTGAGGGATTGGGATGAGGAAGTCAAATTTGGATTTGATCTAATGATGCTCGAGGATGGGATAAAATCTTTGGAGGCTTCGGGAAACCTGAGTGTCAGCAATATTAGCCAGTATGAGAACTCGATTCTTATACTAATCTCTTGACATTAACCTAAGTGCCTGGGTGTGAAAAATAAAAAAAATGTTGATCAGTGTGCGCCAACTCTTGGTAAAAGCAGTGGAGCTAGCCACCAATTATACAAGTCAATGAAATTCAAAGAAAAGCTCTCTTTCCACCAAGTCAAATATCAAAGAGCTTCCACCAAAGGCGAGCGCTCCCAAACTTTTCAAAGTGTCCACTTGGACCACCGCTATTAGGACCAGGAGTCGGGCTTGCACCAAAAAAGGGCTCTGCATCGTAAATGCTACAAGTCTGGGTGTCGAAGGTACGATAGGTACTCAAAAGAGACACACCCCGGTGTACTCCCAGGAAAACAAGTGCAGACGGCTCCAACTTCTCTTGACGGACGCACTGATCAACACCAAAAAATGTGTTGCGTAAAAGGCACTAGAGAGAATCCTTGTTCCAATGAGAGGGAGAGAAGAATTGACACAATCCCATGCCCTCCATTTTCTGGCCTGCCATCCACATTTTCTAAGTCTGACAAACTAAAGAGAAGGTGGACTGAATGCAAGATTTGATTTATTCCCTAGTGCTGAGGATTGGGTCCTTAGGAGATTTTCTCGGACCAAGATTTTTGGGTGAAGACTTGACTCTACTCTCGAAATTGCAGTCAACACTAAACTCATATCCTTTAGTTTATATGTACATCAGAGAGAGTCTAGAGAAATAGAGGAATTGGAAGCCTCTTGATTAAGGCTGGGTTGAACTCTAAAATTTTGGATCTCTGAAGCCAAGTCGACTTGATCAGATTGGATCCTGTAATCATGCACAAGGGGGTTAATCCAACTTAGTCATTCTTTTTGATGCTCGAGGACGAGCATAGTTTAAGTATAGGGGGGTGATGAACCTCAGTTTCATCATCTTTATTTGTTATAATTAACCCCCTTGCTTAAGGTTTTGTCAATAAATCCCTGTTAGTGTCTAATAATTAACAGAGTCCTAAATAAATTAAAAACCACAAAAAAATGACAAAACAAAAATTCGTGGTATTTTTAGTCTTAAGAATACCCTCAAAAATATTCCGGGCCCTTGTTTGATCTCTTTTCGAGTTCTGGTCAACATGAAACTTGTAGATCTTGTCAAGATCTACAACTTTCATGTTTTGAGTTTTCTCAAATTCGACCAAATAAGCCCCCAAAAATCAAAAATACTCTTGCAATAATCTGATTGGGCCACGTGGCCCAATCTGGGCGAGCCACGTGGCCCCGCCTCTTCTGTTTTATCCGCCTGTCCTTCCGACCGTTGGATCGGCCTCTTGATCCAACGGTCCAGGCCTCTCCACGCCGCTCATTGACCTCAGCCATCAGATCTTCCCTGCGTTCCATCTGCGTCATCCGTTAGCGCCTCGTCCAGAACACGACACGTGGCGCTTCATAGGCCACTTGATGGCATCTCCGATCTTACATCTCCGTCGTTATCCCTGGATCTGATTCCATCCCTTCGATCAGACGAAAGGATCCATCTCGACCGCTCGCATCCGCCTGCCCGTCCTCACGACACGAGGTGCGATCACCGCCCTCTGATCGCACCGCCCCAGATTCCATCCACGCCTCTCACTCGCGCCCAAACGTAGGCCGTTGGATCGCCAGATCCAACGGCTGAACTTCGTCGTCAACCTCCCGTCAACCCCTTCTTCCCCACGATCCAGTGCACGCATACCTTGCCCCCTTCCATTTTTCCCGTCTTCACCTACCACCACCTCCACTCGCCAACAGCTCCACGTTCTTCCTCCATCAACCACGACCCTCGCAACCTCTTCGTCAACCCACGAAACCCTCTCCAGTCTCCCCATTTCCCCCTCGAAACCACGTCGGCCACTCTCATCTCCGCCGAGTCGACCTTTCAAATACACCGGTCTCCCCACTGTTTCAAACCGTCCATCTTTACATGGGGCCTCGCCCAGCCCTCCGCCACCTCCCAGTGACAGGGGGAGGTGGTCGGATAGAGCGAAGACGACGAGGCTTCTGGTGAGACCCTCCGCCTTTGACGGCGGAGTTGCGGCGACCTATAGCCGCCCGAGCTCGCTGGGGAGGCTGCCCAGTACGTTGCGAAGACCCGGAGCTCGCTCAGAGCTCCAGCCCAAGCCCTCCGCTCCGCCTCCGATCAGGTAAGATCCTCCTTCTTCCTCTGTATTTTTAGTTATTTTCTTTTAATTTTCTAGGCCTCTCCGGCCACCTCCTCGCTCCGATGACCATCCATTTAGACTCGCCACGCCTCCCCCTTCCTCGCGACCATCTCCGACACTCTACTTCTCCTCCCCAGAACCTCATCACCCTCCCGCCACCTCTTCCGCCCTCGCGGCGGAGGAGCTCCGAGCTCCCCGCTTCCTTCATACCCTGAGCTCCCACCTCACTCCATGTCGCACGCACGCACATCTTCTGCTTCGTCGATTTGGCCTAACACTGCAGGTCTCCACGAACCTTCAATGGTCGGAATGCACGCCGGAGCCATCTTCGTCACTTCCGCTTCAAAGCCTCGAGCTCCGACGCACCGATCCAGAGGTTTTGGGACCTCCCCGGAGCTTCCATCTCCTCCGACATCAATCTAAGGAGCTCTGGGGAGGTTGCCATCAGCTGATACCAAGCGGCGGATAAGAGCTCCCGTCGCCGGAGCCCAGATAGCGCCGCCAGCCTTCGGCCGAAGAAGGAGGAACAGTGACCGTTGGATGCTCCGCCCCGGAGTTCATCCAACGGCCACTACGCAGCCACGTCATCATTCAGATCCTCCTCCAGATGCCGTTGGATAATCGATGATCCAATGGCCTTCGAGCATCCACGTCACCCCGAGGCACCGTTACTAGCAGCCCTTGGATCATCACGATCCAAGGGCCAACAGTCAGCCACGTGGCGCAGTCTGAGCGTCCCCGAGCCTCGACCACCGAGCCTCCAGGCTTGGGAATCCCGAAGCAACACCGAGCCTGCATAGAACCCGAACCAAGAGCCGAGCCTGCCGAAGCAACCCTAACCTCTGCCGAGCCTCCGCCTTCCTCCGAGCCTAGCCTCACGTGCCCCAGGCACGTGGTGGCTGGGAAAATTGCAGAGGACCCCTGCCGACTTCTCCAATTTGCATTTAGGTCCAGACATCACGTGTTATGCATGCGCGCCTGGGGTATTTTGCAATCTACACCCTGTGGGTTCTAATAATTGCAAAAATACCCCCGCGCGCATGGGGTATTTACAGGGAAGGCCTCGCGGTTATTTTATTTACAATTCGGCCCTTCCCAGGGACCTATATGCTAGTTATCTTTCATGTTTTATTGCATTTATGCCCTTATCTTTGAACTTGAATATCTTGAGCCTCGTAGCTCCGATTAAGTTGATCCCAGTTTCGTTTTGAAGCTTTTCTCGTCCTCTTCATTATGGCATGATTAAATTTCAGATTTGATACTATGATCTGTGATGTATTATTTTCTTATCTAAGTGTCTTGAAATTTTTTGATTTGTCATGCCCACGTGCTTCATATTAGTAGAGGCTTCTTTTTGTCAACTTGGATTGACTCGTGATTTTTTTTGGCTCAAGTGACTTTCATTTCAGGGCATATCACTAGCTTTGCATGTATATTCCTTTGTATGAAAAAAAATGTTTAAAAAATGCATGTTCTTTTTAATGCATTGCCTTGTTTTGTGTCTTTGCATCATTTGACCTATACACTTTTATTTCAACACTTGATTAAACAAGTTTAAGTCCGATAAATACAAGAGAGGCTCGTGTCCCTGAGTTCGACCTTGGTATCTTACCAAGTAAAAAAAAATAAAATTAACGATCGCCTCATTTTGATTGACCATCGCAAATATTTAAATGAGGTGATCTTTTGATGACCCAAACCGGCCCGACTGCTTCGACGTATTAAGGTGCTAAAAAACACTATATTAAAGGGCCGATTTTGCGGTTCATCAGCCTGGCGAGGACTAGAATGCAATATCCAAGACCCCAGAGGGCTTACATGCAAAATCTCCAAAAATATAACACGTGCTATCACAGTTTTGGTACTAAAACGAAATATAACAAAAATCGAGGGTATCCTCGCAAAATGCCCACACCTCACGTGTACAGGTCACGTGAGGTGACGTGGCGAAGGACCTGGATGCAAATACATGAAGTACGGGGGTGTTTGTGCAAATAAACCAAAGTTTTCACGCTACAGACAAAAGTTTAAATACTAAATAATAAATACAAAAGGCGCGAGGGTAGGAATGCAAAATACCCTCGGCGCGTGGATCCAACGGCGATGAAGGTGCCACTTAGACACGTGGCGCTTGATGAACGGCCGATGACGGTTCGCTCGTGGACGTCTGGGATCAGATCTCGGCTGAGATCGACGGTGGCTGGGTCTTCAAGATCGGACGGTCCACGATCTGTCTGGAGCTCCGCCTCGATCCAACGGTGACGAAGGCCGGAGCAAGAACAACGATGAACTCCGGCGAACCGAAGTTCTCCGAGGTCAAGCTCCGTATTCGCCGAGCGTTTTGGCTTCAAAATGAGGCTGGAGCCTCCTCAGGTCCTCTTCTATCTCCCAGGGGTGTCAAAATGCCACGGCGGAGGCCGTGGGGCTCGCTGTTGGCTGGCGGAGCTGGAGGGCTTCGCTGGCTTCGGCGAGCTTCAAAACTCGCCTCCAGGCGCTTTAATGTTGGCTTTGACCTGCAAAAAGAGTCAAAGGGTCCAGGGCAAACTGCCTGGACCCTTGGAAGGTCGCGGGGATGCGTGAAACGAGGTGGCGGCGAATGGCCGGAGGTGCGCTCCGGCCAAGTGGATGAATCGGGCGAATCTGATGAAGGAGCTTCTATTTTTTTGGGGGATTTTAATCCTAAGGCTAACAGGAACTAAGTGCATGCAATAAAATGAGCGGGGGAAACCCTCAATGGCCGGGGCCAGAGGAAGAAGCAAACCTCGACGCCGGAGGTTGGCGGAGGTGGTGGAGGCTCCCTCGACCTCGTTCGCCTTGGCTGAAGAGCGCGTGGTGGAGCTGTCACCTCCAGCAGTGCTCGGAGC
Source organism: Ottelia alismoides (assembly GCA_037367405.1). Taxonomy (NCBI): domain Eukaryota; kingdom Viridiplantae; phylum Streptophyta; class Magnoliopsida; order Alismatales; family Hydrocharitaceae; genus Ottelia; species Ottelia alismoides. The sequence continues at coordinate 144,485 of JAZKJV010007829.1, read as the reverse complement.
TCTGGAGAGGCGGAGAGGGGTGGACCAAGGGGACTCGAATTCGAATCGAAAGGTGAGGGGTTGGTTTTAAGTGGTTTGACCCGAGGTGACAGGGGTCCAAAGATCAAAAGAAATCTTGCGCCACAGTGATCCATAATCCGATGCAATCACCTGGCGGGCAAGAGGGATGGTAGGTGGAGAACTTTGCAGAAGATGTTATCGCGAAAGGGTGAAAGTGGACGCCTCGAAAAATCCGCAAATACGGGTCAAAAACGAGGCTGCCAGGGGCTACAGGGGCCTAGGACACCTAGTTGACCGAGGTCAACTAGGGTTTGCACCTGGTTGGTCCACGTGGACCAACCAGGAAAAACCCTGGTAAATGATTTAAAAAATCAATAAAAAATAGAAAAAGGCCGAATTAATTAAAAGTTATAAAATGAAAAAAACTTAAAATTTTATGTAGTATTTTATTCTGATTTTTATTTATTTTTACGACTTATATTTTTATAAGTTACCTTTTTAACCCTATATAGGTATAATACCTACATATTGCATCTTTTTATTTTTATTTTGTATATTTTAATTTTATTATTTTTGTTCTTATTTTGTAAAATTATAGAATACTTTTATATACACAAATATATTTTTATTTTATTTTATTGATGTGTTTTGTACATTTAATAAAATATAAGTATAAAAAGTATAGGTATACATATAGGTAAGGTACCTATATATTTGATATATACAAGTATTTTTATTTGGATTTCTTTTGTATTTTTATTTTGATTTTAGTACACATATATATTACAAGTAATATTTACAGAATTATAAAAATATAAAAATGAATAAATAATGAATAAAGAATAAATTGAATATTTTATTCAGTACAGGTATACAATAGGGGTCCAAAACTCAACTTTCAAACCGTAGCTCCGCCAAATGCGAAACCACCACCATTAAATAGATTATTTTATTCTATATACAATTAAAGGTGAGTTTGCTACATTTGGAGTTGTCAGTTGTGAGATACGGGTCTGGAAAGTTGGGATTCTGGATTCTTATTCAGATCATAACTTTTTATCTGTGTATTCTTTTTCTGTGAAATCAATTTTGTATTTTTCTTTATAAAATTATCTACAACTTTCATGTACAAAGTTTCTTTATTTGATGTATAAAAAGTGGAACCAAAAATCGGTTCCAAAATGAATAGAGAATGAATAGAAAATATAGGTCTTTCATCTGTAGTTTGGACCTTATCTCCCCCTACTTTATTCCTTGTCGACCTATTCATCAAGATGCCTAGGTCTCAGGGGTTTTGGGTCATAAAATATTTACAATATTTTATTCTTTTTCTTTTCTTTATTTATTCTATAATTTTGGCCTTAATTACAGTATTTTATACACTATTGTGATGCACATGCATGGATGATAAGATGCTCTATTTAAGGGTATTTACAGGCATTTGCTAGGGTTTTTGGTGCCAAAATGATAGAATAAAGATGATGAAATGTGGATTCATCATCCCCCTATACTTTACCTTTGCTAGTCCCTAGCAAACACTTATGCAATAAGTGCAAAAAGAAAAGAAAGAAAAGAAAGAAAAGAAAAAGAAGAACTTGGATTTCATTTGATTATCAAACTTGTCTTTACAAAATCAAAGTTTGGAGCTTAAGTCGGACCTTTGGAATTTTAGTGCGGGCGGAACCTTAGTGAGAACCGTGTTTGAAATCCAACAGCCCTTGAGAATCCCAGAACTCTATCCAAGTCTCCTCAATAGCCAGGTCAGAAATACTTCAACTCATACGCAAACTCTTACGAGTATGAATCTGACTTGTACAGTGTAAGTGATGGTGGCTCTCCCCAACTAGAATGACAAAGAAACTGACTTCTCCAGTACGACAACCCAATGATTCCCCAATCCAATGACTCCATCCTCGAGGAGCGGGGTATTCCCTTCTAAGTTCAAGTGGCAACCAGCTCAAGAGGAGGGGGTGAAGAGAAGAATGGACGGTAGCCAGTGTAGCTACCTATCCCGGGGTGCAAGACCAGTGTAGTCAAGTCATCCTGCTGCAGGCTCACAAATTTGACTTTGGAACTCAAGCTTGCGTATTGACTTTGTACTTGCAGGCTTTTTATTTTTGTACATGCCTGAACACATTTTTTTTGAATACTATATACAGCAGCATTTACATATGGAGTTTTTCCTCTTGAGCCAGTAGACTATCCCTCTTTTGAAGCTTTATCGCAACCCACAGCCTCCTGTCTTTAGACTTCCTAATCACTGGACGGGTTGGGGTGCACTTCCCTCCCTAGAGGAGGACAAATGTTTCCACTTGTGTGCGTCTCATACCGGCAAATCCAATCCCCTCACCACTCCAACTGAGTTGAGCCATGTGAAAGGTGCAGGTGTCCAAGTTAAGTCATTATCAACAAGAGTCATGCGTGTGCTCCGAAATACTCTACTTAAGCAGTCAAGAATCCATTGAACCAAGTCTCGTGATCCTCAAAGAATTAAGTCAACTAGACCTGAAGTACCTCAAACCCAGTCCCTATGAGGCTCCTGTTATTAGGTAGATTTTAAGGTCCAATCAGGCTCCAATCTTCGGATTTTACTTAGACTTGTTCAACTATCAAACTCAATCCGAAAAATGCTAATGCTATGCAATGCAGAAAATGTTTTTGTGATGCAATTTTCAAAGATTTTGAACTTTTTATGGATTTTTGAAAAGATGATCATGATGCAGATGCAGATGCATTTTTTTGTCTTTTTCAAAAAGATTTTTCGAATGTTTTTTTGGATTTTAATTTTGCAAATGTTTTTGGGATTTTTGAAAACAAAAAGTTTTGGCTAAAAACTAGGTGAAAATATGTACACGGGAGTGCTTCTTATATTTACAAGAAGTGGATTTTAAGAATTTACAAGGGTAAGTGGTCAATTTTATACATATAAAGTGGATTTTGGTATGATGTGAGTATTCCTCAAACTTATTTGACACAAGCTTTTCACACAATTTTTGAAAACTATAGTCCAAAATAATTTTTACAAACATTTTACACACATTTGAAAATCATTTTGCAAAGGCTTTCAAAACAGTATATATAGGTTTTTCAAATCATTTTTGCAACCATTTTCAAACCATTTGCAAATCATTTTTCAAACATTTTATTTCACACAAAGAAAAGAAATTTTACAAACCACACAATTTCACACAGGTTTGAAAACATGTAACAAAATACTTTCAGAATAGTTTTCAATAGATGTTCACAAAGATTTTCAAACTATTTTTCAAACATTTTGCAAAAAACATTTTCACCTGATTTATTAATCAGTAAATACAAAAAGAATCTGAGGAATAACCACATCTTTTTTTAAGAATTTTTAGCCATATTATTAAGAAAATATGAAAGTACGAGTTATGGCTAAAGTATATACGCAGTATATACGACCCCCCTATACTTAGCTTGAGCTATGTCCTCATAGATCGGAGAGAAAAGAGAAGACATGACTCGTACTAAGTATAGACATGTCTAAATAATAAAGGAACAAATGAATCAACCGAATGAGAAGTTGACCGTCCCCCCTATACTTAGGATCAAATAATCCTAAGTATAGCAGAATGTACACAAAGCAGGGAGGGTCAAGGGTGGGAATGAAAGATCGTACTCAGATTGTCTCCCCCTATACTTAGGGTAAGATATCCCTAAGTATAGACAAGAAGAGGAGACAATGGAGAGGATTGAAATGAAAATGAAAGAAACTCGGGGTGCCAACCCCCCTATACTTAGGACAAAGTACGTCCTAAGTATGGAAAACTGTCTACAAGGGCGGCACCTTTTTGATAGATAAAGAAGATAGCAGAGGAAAAGAAGAAAAGAAGCTAATAATTTAACAGATGAAAGTGATATAAACAGATGGATCTGTACAGCGGAAGATGGAATTGATTATCATGTATGAGATGCAGATGATCAGAATCAAAGGGCACATCTCATACCAGAAGAATGGGGGCAACGTCAATGGTCGGTGGATCATGATCAAGATATAGTTTCAGGCGTTGACCATTGACGCGGAAGGTAGAGGAAGATGACGGTTCAGATATGTCGATGCTGCCATTGTCATGTACCTTCCTGACCACATACGGTCCTTTCCACTTGCTCTGCAGTTTCCCTGGGAATAATTTCAGCCTGGAATCAAACAACCATACTCTTTGATCTGGTTCAAACTGTTTATGGCTGATATGCGAATCGTGCCATGTCTTCACTTTCTCTTTGTACTGTAAGCTGTTCGAAAAGGCCGTGTCTCTAAGTTCTTCCAGGGCTGCCAATTCTGCTCTTCTCTGGTCTCCTATACTCTCCAGATCTAGAAGCAACTCAGTAACTGCCCAAAAAGATTTATGCTTGATCTCCACTGGCAAATGGCACGGCTTGCCATAGACGAGACGAAAGGGAGATGACCCCAATGGATTCTTGAAAGAAGTCCGATAAGCCCACAAGACCGAGTCCAAAAGTTGTGACCAATCCTTTCGATCTGGGCGGACAACTTTCTGCAAGATTGTCTTTATCTCCCGATTCGATACTTCGGCAAGACCATTAGTCTGAGGGTGATAAGGAGTGGCAACCCGATGGTCAATGTCGAACTCGTCTGCAAGGGCCCTGACTTTGTCATTGATGAAATGAGACCCCCCGTCTGAAATCAAGACTCTAGGTACCCCGAACCTTGAAATGATATTTTTCCTCAAAAATTTGCAAACGGTTTTAGCATCTGCGGCTCGGGTGGGGATGGCCTCCACCCATCGGCTGACATAATCCACAGCGAGCAAAATATGCTCGAATCCCTGACTTTTAGGAAATGGGCCCATGAAATCAATCCCCCATGCATCAAAAACCTCACAGAAGTGAATGGGTTGCATGGGCATCATGTCTCTCTGTCCGCAGGTTCCCATTTTCTGACAGTCAGTACATCTCTTCACGAACTCATCAGAATCCTTGAAGAAAGCAGGCCACCATAGGCCGGATTGAAGCACCTTCTGTGCTGTCCTTTTTCCAGAATGATGTCCTCCTGCCTCAAGCTTGTGGCAGTATGTGAGGACGCTATGATGTTCTTCTTGAGGAATGCACCTCCTCCAGATACTGTCCCCTCCTTCATGATAAAGGACGGGGTCCTCCCAATGATAAAACTTGGCCTTCGCCAGGAAGGTATCGAGTTTCTGCCTGGGCCAACCTTGTGGAACCGTTTTGGCAACAAGATAATTCACAATGTCAGCATACCATGGGAGCGAGGTGATAGCCAAGATCGCCTCATCTGGAAATATCTCTGTGATAGGTGCGCTGGGCTCAGATTCCTCAAGATTCTCCAATCTGGAGAGATGATCCGCCACCACATTCTTGACTCCAGGCTTGTCCTTAATCTCAATATCAAATTCCTGGAGTAGAAGGATCCATCTGTTGAGACGTGCTTTGGCATCCTTCTTAGCCATTAAGTACCGGATCGCGGTATGATCAGTGTAAATGGTCACTCTAGATCCGAGAATATATGATCGATACTTATCAAGAGCGAAAACTACGGCCAGCATCTCTTTCTCAGTCACAGTGTAATTCCGCTGCGCGGCATCCAAAGTCCGGCTGGCGTAGTGAATGGCAAAAGGTAATCCATCCCTCCTTTGTCCAAGCACAGCCCCAACGGCAAAATCTGAGGCATCCGTCATGATCTCGAATGGAAGAGACCAATCGGGTGGCTGAAGGACAGGAGCTGAAACAACCATATTCTTGAGAGTCTCAAAAGATTCAAGACACTTATCATTAACAATAAACTCGGTGTCTTTGGTGAGCAAGTCAGTAAGCGGTCGGGCAATTCGACTGAAGTCCTGAATGAACCATCGGTAAAAACCGACATGCCCCAGAAAAGACCGTAACTGACGCAAATTGGACGGCGGATTGAGTTTTCTGATGATGTCCACCTTAGCCGGATCGACCTCCATGCCCCTGTTGGAGACGATATGACCAAGGACCGTCCCCTGAGTCATCATGAAATGACTCTTCTCCCAGGATAAAACAAGGTTAACCTCAATGCAGCGCTTGAGCACACGGTCTAGGCAGTCAAGACAAGCGTCGAACCCGTCGCCATAGACCGAGAAGTCATCCATGAAGACCTCTAAACAGTCACCCACCATGTCCGAGAAGATGGACAACATGCACCTTTGGAATGTCGCCGGAGCGTTACATAGACCAAAGGGCATCCGTCTGAAAGCATAAGTCCCAAACGGACAGGTGAATGTCGTTTTCTCCTGGTCTTCGGGCGCAATGGCCACTTGATTGTATCCAGAGTACCCATCAAGAAAACAATAATGACTCTTCCCAGCTAGCCGCTCGATAATCTGATCAATGAATGGTAGCGGGAAGTGATCCTTCTTGGTGGCCTCGTTCAATCGTCTGTAGTCCACACAGACCCTCCAAGAAGTTGGTACTCTGGTCGCGATCTCCTCTCCAGACTCATTGACAACTGTAGTGATACCCGTCTTCTTGGGTACCACATGTAGCGGACTTACCCATTTGGAGTCGGAGATGGGATAGATGAAATCGGCGCTCCACCACTTGGAAATTTCTTTCATGACTACGTCTCGAAGATTCGGGTTCAGCCGTCGTTGGAACTCACGCGACGGCTTAGCGTTATCCTCAAGATAAATGTGGTGAGAGCAAAGATTTGGGCTCAGCCCCTGGAGATCAGCTATACTCCAACCGATTGCCTTGCGGTTTCTTTCAAGAACCTCCATCAGACGAGATTCTTGTTCTCCAGTCAGATCTGCTGAGATAATGACTGGGTACATTTCTGGCTCACCCGCGAGGAATCTGTATGTCATCGACTGCGGCAGAGGTTTCCGTTCTGGACAACTGGGAGGCGGCAGATCTGGCTTCTGATATGTCTGTGTAAATGCTACCAGGTCTGCATGGGAGAACTCTCGCTCTACATGAATTTCTGACGAAGGGCGGCCTGCTGAATCATCAATAAACTGTACTGGCTCGCACTCTGTCATGGCTGCTGGCTCAGAAGGAATCAGACAAGGCAAATAATCATCAAAGTCATCCCAGTCAATGTCTGAATCCGAGGGGTCTGAAGAAGATGAGCATGATTGAAATTCCTCAGCACCACTCATCACAACACTGTCAGCCTCAGAGATATCCTCATCCAGGGATGTGCTCTCCCGGCTCTCGACTGCCATGAGATTGAGATACAACGAATCTGTAGGCAAGGCGAGGGTCGGTGCTACGAGATCTTTCCAGTTGGATTCATCATCAGTCATCTCAAAATCACAAACCTGGTGGATGTCTAGCTCTTCCTCTGTCATCTGCTCGGCTTCGCTGGACCGTTCTGAGCACGCCAACTCTCTGGCTCTGGTCTGGTCGATCGTATCTATTTGTATGCTTTCGCCCTCTACGCGAAAACATACCGTCCCACTGTCATGATCGGACACCGCTTTGGCAGTGGCCAAGAATGGGCGTCCAAGTATGATGGGGGCATCAGTTACCGACTCAGGGATCTCCATGTCCAACACAACAAAGTCCACGGGGAATTTCAGGCCCTGAATGGTAACGACCACGTCCTTCAACAACCCCTTCGGCCTCTTAATCGACCTATCAGCAAACTGAAGGACCGTTCTGCTTCGAAGAAGAGGGCCAAACTCGAACTACTTGAGTAAGGCTGCCGGAAGGAGGTTGATCGAAGACCCGCTGTCTAATAGAGTACGATCGAACCGCTGCTCCTGGATCTCGCATCTGACATAGGAAGCTCCTGTATCGGGTCGCTTGGCTGGCAATGTGTTCTGAATGGCGCAGCAAGTGTCATGAGTGAGAATATGGATTTGATCTCTGTACCTCTTCTTCCTTCGGACAGTAGTTGTCTCTTTCAAATTCTTCTTGAAGAAGGGGATATGCTCAAATGCCTTCTCGTAGAGTCAGCTGAATATGAAATCTGTCAATCATTTCGTTGCCGAACTCTACCTGTTGGCTCTTTTTTGGATTTTCTTTTTTATTCCCCTTCGCTCGGCGGAGTGCCTCAGGGAAGGGGATTGTAGGGCCTCCTCAGATGGAGGACTAGGAATCGGTCCCTGTGCTTGTGAAGAAGGAGAATCCATACAATTATCATCATTCACCACATATGGATCCTCAATTTGAACAGAAACCTTTCCTTTATTATTTTTTTTGTTTTTTGTTTTGTTCCCACAGTCTCTAGGTACAAAATGTGGTAACATCACAGATGGTGGCTCAACAAAAGTAGATGTGGTGGCCTCAGCACCACCACTAGCACCGGTCTTCGCGGCATCATCACCGCTCTCTAGTTCAGCATCCAAAATGGTGGCATCAGCACCACCGTCTGCATCTGGTATCACGACGGCATCAGCACCGTCGTCCTGGACTCCATCATTGGTGGCATCAGCACCACCGTCTTCAACATCATCATGGGCGGCATCAGCACCGCTCCTCTGCTCCTCTGGCGCTCCTGATCCTGCATCTGGCTGTCGCTCAGAAGAGGCGCCGCCGGCTGGCATCCTACCGCTCCTAGTAGTAACAAAATCAGCATCATAATAGGAATAAGACATGCCACTCAAATAGTCACTAGGAGAGGTATCCTCTGTGAACTCTACCTGCTCAGATTTTCTTTTTAGATTATTAGGGTTAGGTTCGATCTGAGCGGGTATGGCGGCTTTGCCTTTGAGAATATCCCGCATCTCCTGCCGGAATTCATCCATTTCTTGCCTGAAAGATGCTCGCTGTTCAGATAGCAAGCGGGCAAGATCATCAAGGGACGGGTTCTCAAAGGCGGGACCCTGAGAACCGGATGTCTGTCCCTGCTGGAAGTGGGGCTGTTGCTGCTGGTACTGGGGGGAAGGCTGGTGATAAGACTGCTGAGGCGGCTGGCGCTGCCTCCACTGTTGTCCCTGATAGGCGGGACGAGGACCACTGTGATATTGCTGCGGCTGGGCATACTGGGGCTGCTGGTTATGCTGCTGTGGCTGGCTGTTCTGGTGTCCTTGGGCAGGAGGCTGCTGTTGGGATGAGGAACCACCATTGCCCCAACGGAATCCGGGGTGATCCCGACGAATCCCTGGCTGAGGGCACCGATCATACCAAATCCCATTGACTTCCATCAATGGCTCCTGCTCAAAGGAAGGTGGAGGAAGAACTGCTAGTGGCTGCTCCGGCTGATACACCACCATCTGCGTGTCCGAAGATGGCGGTTGCTTTGGATGGTACTACAGCAGTGGAACCGGCTCTGCCTGGATATGATTCACTTGTCGGTACGAGGTAGAGGGTTGGTTGGAGCTGCTACTGCTGGGGTCAGCCCGTGACCTGGGAGGCTGTTGGGCATGAGCTTGTGCCTCCTGAATGCATAGGATTTGAGTTTTCAGGTCACTCATGGTTTTGGTGAGAAGGTCCATCTGAGCAAGACCTTGGTTTTGCTTCTTCTCGAGGATCTCCATGCGGTCCAACTTCTTACTAATTATGCCCATGTCGGCGGCGGCTGATTCGGCTTGGGCTGCGGCTACCGACGTTGTGTTGGGACCGGCATCGATGCGGGCGATCCTCTGAAATGATCCTGCTCCTTGCGGGGGCTTCTGCTGTGTGTAGACTCGGGCTTGGGCCATCACTGTAGAGTTTTCTGCCATGCCTTCGTAGATGGCCCAGACGTCGTCTTCTCCCTTGGAGAAATAAGACCCACCGCAAGAGGCGTTCACTAGCCCCTACAGCTCCGGTGTCAGCCCGCAGAAGAAACTCTGCACCAAGTTGGGCTTGGATATATCGTGATGTGGACACCGGTCAATGAGCTCTCTGAATCGATCCCAGGCTTCATGGAACTGTTCGTTTGGGATCATGACGAAGTTGCTGATCATGGCTCGAGCTGCGTTGGTCTGGCCGAGAGGGTAGTACTTCTTTAGGTATGCGGTCCGGAGATCTGCCCATGTATCGACGAATCGCCCAAGATGTTTGAGCCAGTATGCGGCTCTATCAACCAAAGAGAACGGAAAGGCGATCATCTTGATGGTGTCCTCGGTCATCAGCCGATCATGGATAGTGCTGCAAATCATCTCAAATTCCTGGAGGTGGAGGTGCGGCTCTTCGGTCGGTAACCCGTGAAACTTGGGTAGCAGCTGGATCGTGTGGGGCCGAAGCTCGAAATCTCCGTGGATTGGCGGGAGTCTGATCCACCGGTGAGTGAGGGATGCAGCTGGGTTATGCAGTTCCCTCATGATGGTCTGTGGTGGTCGCTCAGCGTCTGGATCGCCTCCTCCTGCATCGGGTCCTCCTCCTCCTCCACCGCCACCGCCCCCAGGTCGGTTCTCTCTCATCTGCGCTATTTCTCTCATCAGATCACCCATGAATGTTCCCTGATCACGGATCTGTCTCTGCATATTCTCCAGGGACGCTAGCAAGGAATTGTTGATGGCCACCTGATCGATTATGAATGGAGGGTGATCGTGGTCATCTGGGTGCTCGCCTCTGTCTGCCATTGCTGGATTTTCTGAAAAAGTAAAAGAGGCCATCTCAGGTGCTGTCGAATGAGCGGAACTCTGTGATGCACTGAATTCTGACACAATTGGACTAAGAGAAGGAGAATGGGAAGGGTGGTCGAGGGGGAACAGGGTGGATGTGAACTCGGGCTCGGAGAGCGGACTCTCCGAGGCATTCCTAGATGAGTAAGGAGGAGTGCTAGATAGCGGTGCCGACAAGGTCGGCCTAAGAGATCTCCGTCCCATCATCTTGATTATTTGAGAAGAGTGGGGATAATGCAAGAGAAGAAGAAGATGATATGCAACAAAATTGTGCACAATTGTGCGGTGTTTTTGATCTTGACCTAAATAAATCTAGCAATCAAACGCAAAGCAAGGGTGAATTCACCAACTCAACACGTGAAGCCGTGAAGGTTCAGCTTTTATCTTGTCAATTTTTTTGCTTGTTTTCAGGTATTTATCTTGTCACGAGTCCTTAGAACGCTACGCCTATAGGAGTGAGAGTACTGCCAGGAAAGTGTCCCCGTACTTGTCCTCCTCCTGTGTAACCTGTAACTTGCGCTTTTTAAGGTCCTTGTAACCCTTCCTGGATCCCTACTCAGCCAAAGAAATAGAGGGAGGAAGCCGATAGGCGAAACCGATACTTCGGACCTTGCTCGCAACGGAATCACCCGTGAGCGTGCAAGATCCTACTCGGACGCAGCCGGTGAGACAGACACACCCGTGAAGGCGTGGCCTAAGCTCGGTACTTCGGACAAGGTCGGCGCTCACACAATAGTGAGTCACCACTGACGACCAAGTCCTACTCGACTACGTACGATAGTAGCGCCAATACTTCGGAAATCCAGGCGATACACAAGGCAGCCACAAGTTGGGTATTGGGCTCTAATCCTTACGAAGCGCTCACCTCACTTGGAAGGAGACCTTCCCATGCAACCTGAAGACAAGTGAGGGTGTTACTCTCCCCAAGCAATGAATCCAATTACCAATTTTATTTTAGTCAAGTTTTCTTTAGCAGTCCCTTTTTTAATTTTTTTGGTGTTATCGCTTCTTTTGAGTAGATTCAAACAAGCGCCTAACGGTTTTTGTATTTTCTTGATCCTACTTTGTTCCAAAAACAGAGGGAGAATAGAGTCGGAAAAGCCGTGCAAGTCGACACCAAGGTGGAAATCTCACCTTTGTGCCTAAATGATGCATGCAAAGTAAGAAGACTTACAGCGAATCCCAGCTCTCTCCATGCGGGATGCAAAGCAGAATTTTTAAACCTACACTACATGGCGATATGCAAGCGGAAATCGTCCTAGAACAGGCAACTGCTATCGTGAAGAACCACAAGCTAGCTACTAACTCCTAATCCGAGTGTCCGGTCTAGGCTCACCCCTCCTCTGCTCAACACATTTGAGTTAGGAGAAAGCGCTTGTTCGGGTGTGAGCTCGCGACGCGTGGATCGGAAGCTACTAGCCAACTGTTTAATTAGTCTAAGTCCAACAACGATCTATAGGAACATGCAAGAGTTATTAGGGTGTTTGGACCTAGGCTAATCGAATCAAGCAGGACCTAATCCAAGAGCTCAATCCACAAAAGAAAGGAAAAATGAAATCAAAACCGGAAAATGACAAGCGATGAAAACACGATCAAAACTGCGGTGAGCCCCCGAGTGAACAAACACCCGGAAATTAGGCCCGGTAGTGTCTAAGTGTTCGAGAGTCCAAGTGTACCTGTATTATTACAATTCAACAAATCACTCTCTCACACAGATAAAAGAAAAGCTAACTAATCACTCTCTCTCACTCTTCTAGCTCTCTCCTGCCGGCTTGGCTAAGAATAGCTGGCTCCGCGTCCCAAGGTTGCTCCGGGTCACCTAGGCGATCCGCCTTGCTCCGCGGTCCCTCGCAAGAAGACAAGAGAAGAAATGGTCAGATAACTCAGTCAATCAATATCACCAATGTAAGAGATAAAAACTAGAGCTATGGTAGACAATCAACACAAGCAAAATATAAACTACTCGTTGTTGCTCCCCGGCAACGGCGCCATTTGATAACCAGGGGAATCGATCTGTCTTATGTTCCACACAAAGCGGGAACACAGTCGAAGTGTCGACCAATCAACTCTGAAATTAATCAACAATGAACCCACAATCAAATATCAAACAATGACAAGCAAATGTGGAGTCAAATTTATTTTTAACTCTACATAAAAGATGTATAGGTGCAAGTATGTAGAGAGTTCGAACACAGGGAGCAAGCAGGGTAGTTCAAGCAAATGTGCTCAAGTGAATGTGTGTGATGTGTCTACACTAAGCAAACAAGCAAAGGAAATTTTTGTGGGTTTTTAATTTTTAATTTTTAATTTTTTTATTTAATTTTTAATTTTGTATTTTGATTTTCAATTTACTGATTTTTATAATTTTATATTTTATATTTTTTTATTTATATTCTTTTTCAATATTGGAAAATAAAGATAATGTAATAAAAGGAAGCAAGAGATATTTATAAAAATAGATAAAAATACTCAAAAATAAGCAAATAAAGTCTTTTTGGTCTTTTTATACTTTTTTACTGTTTTTGTGATTTTTGGGGATTTTTCAAGGTGTTTTTGATATTTTTAATTACTGAAATAACTCAAAACAGTGAAATAAGGGCTGGCTGTGAATAAAATGGGATTTAAAAATAGCAACCAGTACTCAAAATTTTTCAAACTATTTTTCAAATAAAAAGAACAAAATGAGGAACAAACAGAATCGGAGTTTGTATTTTTTAGAGGTTTCCTTGATTTTATATAATTTTTTGAAGTTTTTGAGTGTTTTTAAATTTTTAGTGTTTTTCTTTTGAGATTTTTAGTGATTTTTGGACGGACACTAGAATAGGATATAATAGACACTAGGTAATTTTTTTAGAATTTTTAGAGGTGTTTTAATATTTTTTTGGCATTTTCTAAGCTAAACAGTACACAAAAAGCTTGTTTTTGATTTTTAATAAATATGAAAATAAAATAAAATCAAAAACTAAAATGATAGCGTGGAAGTACACGTGTCCAGGAGCTTAACCCTATTTTTGTGGAATTTTTGGATTTAAAATGATAAGTTAAATAAATACAACAAGCATCCAATCAACACACAGGCCTGGCAGGGGTATTTATGCAATTTCTCAAACATCCAAGGGCATACATGCAATTTTCCACAAAAATATACACTGAATATTCAATTTATAGCACTAAGGCACAATTACAAAAACCGCTTGGGTACGCCAGCAATTTTCCCACCAGGGCGCGTGACTTGCACGCGCCTGGCGAGGACTAGAATGCAATATCCAAGACCCCAGAGGGCTTACATGCAAAATCTCCAAAAATATAACACGTGCTATCACAGTTTTGGTACTAAAACGAAATACAACAAAAACCGAGGGTATCCTCGCAAAATGCCCACACCTCACGTGTACAGGTCACGTGAGGTGACGTGGCGAAGGACTTGGATGCAAATACATGAAGTACGGGGGTGTTTGTGCAAATAAACCAAAGTTTTTACGCTACAGACAAAAGTTTAAATACTAAATAATAAATACAAAAGGCGCGAGGGTAGGAATGCAAAATACCCTCGGCGCGTGGATCCAACGGCGATGAAGGTGCCACTTAGACACGTGGCGCTTGATGAACGACCGATGACGGTTCGCTCGTGGACGTCTGGGATCAGATCTCGGCTGAGATCGACGGTGGCTGGGTCTTCAAGATCGGACGGTCCACGATCTGTCTGGAGCTCCGCCTCGATCCAACGGTGACGAAGGCCGGAGCAAGAACAACGATGAACTCCGGCGAACCGAAGTTCTCCGAGGTCAAGCTCCGTATTCGCCGGGCGTTTTGGCTTCAAAATGAGGCTGGAGCCTCCTCAGGTCCTCTTCTATCTCCCAGGGGTGTCAAAATGCCACGGCGGAGGCCGTGGGGCTCGTTGTTGGCTGGCGGAGCTGGAGGGCTTCGCTGGCTCCGGCGAGCTTCAAAACTCGCCTCCAGGCGCTTTCATGTTGGCTTTGACCTGCAAAAAGAGTCAAAGGGTCCAGGGCAAACTGCCTGGACCCTTGGAAGGTCGCGGGGATGCGTGAAACGAGGTGGCGGCGAATGGCCGGAGGTGCGCTCCGGCCAAGTGGATGAATCGGGCGAATCTGATGAAGGAGTTTCTATTTTTTGGGGGGATTTTAATCCTAAGGCTAATAGGAACTAAGTGCATGCAATAAAATGAGCGGGGGAAACCCTCAATGGCCGGGGCCAGAGGAAGAAGCAAACCTCGACGCCGGAGGTTGGCGGAGGTGGTGCAGGCTCCCTCGACCTCGTTCGCCTTGGCTGAAGAGCGCGTGGTGGAGCTGTCACCTCCAGCAGTGCTCGGAGTTCTGGAGAGGCGGAGAGGGGTGGACCAAGGGGACTCGAATTCGAATCGAAAGGTGAGGGGTTGGTTTTAAGTGGTTTGACCCGAGGTGACAGGGGTCCAAAGATCAAAAGAAATCGTGCGCCACAGTGATCCATAATCCGATGCAATCACCTGGCGGGCAAGAGGGATGGTAGGTGGAGAACTTTGCAGAAGATGTTATCGCGAAAGGGTGAAAGTGGACGCCTCGAAAAATCCGCAAATACGGGTCAAAAACGAGGCTGCCAGGGGCTACAGGGGCCTAGGACACCTAGTTGACCGAGGTCAACTAGGGTTTGCACCTGGTTGGTCCACGTGGACCAACCAGGAAAAACCCTGGTAAATGATTTAAAAAATCAGTAAAAAATAGAAAAAGGTCGAATTAATTAAAAGTTATAAAATGAAAAAAACTTAAAATTTTATGTAGTATTTTATTCTGATTTTTATTTATTTTTATGACTTATATTTTTATAAGTTACCTTTTTAACCATATATAGGTATAATACCTACATATTGCATCTTTTTATTTTTATTTTGTATATTTTAATTTTATTATTTTTGTTCTTATTTTGTAAAATTATAGAATACTTTTATATACACAAATATATTTTTATTTTATTTTATTGATGTGTTTTGTACATTTAATAAAATATAAGTATAAAAAGTATAGATATACATATAGGTAAGGTACCTATATATTTGATATATACAAGTATTTTTATTTGGATTTCTTTTGTATTTTTATTTTGATTTTAGTACACATATATATTACAAGTAATATTTACATAATTATAAAAATATAAAAATGAATAAATAATGAATAAAGAATAAATTGAATATTTTATTCAGTACATGTATACAATAGGGGTCCAAAACTCAACTTTCAAACCGTAGCTCCGCCAAATGCGAAACCACCACCATTAAATAGATTATTTTATTCTATATACAATAAGGTGAGTTTGCTACATTTGGAGTTGTCAGTTGTGAGATACGGGTCTGGAAAGTTGGGATTCTGGATTCTTATTCAGATCATAACTTTTTATCTGTGTATTCTTTTTCTGTGAAATCAATTTTGTATTTTTCTTTATAAAATTATCTACAACTTTCATGTACAAAGTTTCTTTATTTGATGTATAAAAAGTGGAACCAAAAATCGGTCCCAAAATGAATAGAGAATGAATAGAAAATATAGGTCTTTCATCTGTATTTTGGACCTTATCTCCCCCTACTTTATTCCTTGTCGACCTATTCATCAAGATGCCTAGGTCTCGGGGGTTTTGGGTCATAAAATATTTACAATATTTTATTCTTTTTCTTTTCTTTATTTATTCTATAATTTTGGCCTTAATTACAGTATTTTATACACTATTGTGATGCACATGCATGGATGATAAGATGCTCTATTTAAGGGTATTTACAAGCATTTGCTAGGGTTTTTGGTGCCAAAATGATAGAATAAAGATGATGAAATGTGGATTCATCAGTGCCCGCGACCCGATTTCTCGAAATTTTTCACACTCGATCCGATCATCAAATCAGTTAACCACGGGTCCTAATCCGAGCTTAATCATCCCTTATCCACACCCGGGGTGGATTTTAGGGATCCGCGCTTCGAGCTGCTCGCCCGACTCCCGTTTAGCCGGACCCCTAGAGGTATTTAGTCTGAGCTCCGCATCCTTCCTCAATCATCTTTGGATCGATTCTCTCCACCCCAGGACCTCCACAGCCTTCGCGAGAGTGACAGCTCGCTCCCGGCCGTGTCGCAGCGAGGAAAGGGAGACCGGACCACTGATCACGCGGTTTCGCTGCCTTTTCCGGTTTCACGTGGTTTTTATCGAGCCCCTAGACTTAGGAATTTCTGTTGATTGTGCCGTAATTAGTAGGATCCAAACACCTAATTATTTGCTTGTGCCTATAGTTCGCTAATTGGATCTACTAATAAAAAGTTAATAAAAATAGCTGACTCATTTCCTTCGAGCCTATGTGCCGCAGCCTGCCCTGCCAAGCACTGCTCCTGAACCCGATTTGTCGGGAGGAGGAGGGGTAGACCAAGACCGGACCTTTTGGATCGGAGGCTGGTGACCAGCTAGACGGTTCTTTCGAGTAGAAGTTTCCTGCTTAGGACTCGGCTTTTCCGCTGCACCATTTAGGTAGTTTATTTCCTGTCTTTCAATTCTGCGCGGATCATATTGCATGTAGACTGCTGGAGTCAGGTACGCATCCCTTCCTCTGCATGCATCATTGATTTCATCGTGCATCGGCTTTTTTCATCTTCTCCCCGTGTTTTTGACTTAATAACTAGGAGAACCGAAAAATTCGTTAGGCATTTTTGCTTTTATTGAAAAAGACTTAAAAAAGAAAAACCATAAAATTGGGACTGCTAAAACTATTGATCCTAAAAGACACTTGACATAAAATTCTGTCTTGGGGAGAGCAATCCCCTCATTGATTGGTTTGATTGTGCGAGAGAGTGACCCCGAACACTAGGTAGAGCCCTCCGATACTCTTCTCGACTGATTACCGACTACTTCTGTGCGGGACAGTCGGTTGGGAAAGTATCGGGTATTCCAACAGGTCACGTAATCGCTCTGATATCTTGATTGTTCACCAAAATAAAATTGACAAGATAATTGACCGAGCCTTTACGGTCTTCAGCTCGTGTTGCGTTGGTGAACTTGGGGTTTGCTTGTGATCATAGTTTTTCCAGATCTCATCTGCCTTACTCGCCACATCAAGATGATGGGCAGACGATCTCTTAGGCAGCCTCTGGCTGCACCGCTTTCGGGCGCGTCTACCCGTTCATCTAGGTTGGTTCGGGAGAGCTGAGACCCGCTCTCCGAACCCGAGTACGATTCCACCATGTTCCCCCTCGACCCCCTTTCTTTCGGTTCTGAGAGACCCGTGCTAGAGGAGAGACTAGCAGATTTATCGGCACCTGAGTTTGGATCGTTTGATTTTGCAGAGACTATGGCCGGCAGTTCTGATGATCGTAGTAGAGGTCCACAGCCCGAGCATTTTGTTCTGGAACAGGGTGCGATCAACTCCACCCTGATCGCCTCCCTCGAGACAGTGCAACAACAGTTGAGGGATCAAGGAGCTTTCATGCTAGATATGAGGCGCGAGATGGAGGAGATGAGAGCAGAGCGAGAGCAGCGTAGAGACGGGCCGAGGGTCCCAGATGAGGCAACAGCAGCAGCCGTGCCGCAGCTGCCGCGGCAGGAGCAGAGCAACCGAGACCGATGTGGGAGTTGCACAACCTCGGATCGACACTGATGCATCACTGGGTAGTGTTACCAGCCATCGTGGGGGACTTCAAGTTCCCCCCGAACACCTTGCAGCTCCTCCCCCGTTTCTACGGGCTCGCCACGGAGGAGCCCCATCTCCACCTCCAGGAGTTTCTGATGATCTGCAGCAGCGTCCACGACCGTCAGGTGGACCAGGACACCATCAGGATGATTGCCTTCCCCTTATCCTTAGCTGATAGAGCAGCCACCTGGCTGAAACATCTGGGGAAGTTTGTCTACACTTGGGAGCAGCTCCGCACCGAGTACTTGCATAAGTACTATCCACTCGGGCGGACCAATGCCGCTAGAGCCCTGATCAGCAACTTCTTCATGCTCCCCAACGAGCAGTTCCACGAGGCATGGGAGAGGTTCAGGGAGCTGACTAACAGATACCCGCACCACGACATTTCCAAGCCGAACCTCGTTCAGAGCTTTTTCAGCGGGCTGACACCAGAGCTTCAGGGCTTGGTGAACGCTTCTTGTGGCGGGTCTTACTTCGCCAAGGATCACGACCAGGTCTGGGCCATCTACGAGGAGATGGCTGAGAACTACATGGTGATGTCTCAGACCCGGTTGTACACTTAGGGCAGACCCCAGCAGCCATAGACCGTGCAGTACCAGAGGATAGCACGGGTCGACGCCGGTCCTTCCAGTTTGTCCGCGGCAGCAGCAGCACAGGCCGAGTCATCAGCCGCAGACATGGGGATCATCAGCAAGAAGCTGGACCGGATGGAGATTATCGAGAAGAAGCAGTGCTAGGGCATCACTCAGATGGAGCAGATGGCACTGACTTTGAGTGACATGAAGACACAACTCATGTGTCTCCAGGTTGCACAGACGGCTTCCCAGCCCCGTCTTCAGTCACGAGGTGATACCTGCAGCAGCAGCTGCTCGTCCCAGCTCTCCAGCTCCCACCAGCAGCCTAGACAGGTTCACCTTGTACAGGCGGAGCTGTACCAGCAGCCACAACCCACCTACCAGTCACCGCCATCTCCAGACTTGCAGATGGTGGTATACCAACCGGATCAGCCTCTGGCAGTGCTCCTGCCACCCCAGTACGATGCAGAGCCGTTGATGGATGTCAACGGGATTTGGTATGACCGTCCTCAGCCCGGTATCCGACGAGACCATCCCAGATTCCGTTGGGGGACCGGAGGTACCCAGCCCCAACAACAGCCGTCAGGACAAGGTGGCCAGTACAACCATCAGAGAGATCACCAGCAGCAGCAGCCCCCAATGTACCCACAGCCACAGCAGCAGCAGTCACAGTATGGTCCTCGTCCCTATCAGCAGGGACAACTGTGGAGGCGAGATCAGCCTCACCAGCAGCAGCATCAGCCACACCCGTACCCCTCTCAGCCACAGCAGCAGTTCCAGCAGCCTCACTACCAGAGAGGCTACCCGTCGGGCTCTCATGAGAGCCCCACCTTGGATGATATAGCCTGCCTTCTCACTGATCAGCAGGCAACTTTCCGACGGGAGATGGATGAGTTCCGCCAGGAGATGCGGGACATCGTGAGAGGGAAGGCCGCCATCCCTGCCCAGATTGAGTCGAATCCCAACAATCTGAAGAGGAAATCTGAGCAGGTAGCTTGTACTGAGTGTGCCACTCCTAGTGATGCATTTGGTGATATGTCTGCATATCTTTTTGATACTGCTTTTGTCACACTTAGGAGCGGTAGGATGCCAGCAGGCGGCGCCTCATCTGAGCGACATCCTGAGGATCCACCCAGAGCGCCCGATGAGGAGGAGGAGAGCGGTACTGAGGCCGCTAGAGATGATGACGGTGGTACTGATGCCACCAAGGATGTTGATTCCACCGGCGGTACTGAGGCCGCCGTTTCACCAGTTGGAGGAGGTGGTACTGAGGCCACCCCTGATGCCGAGCCAGAGCACGGTACTGAGGCCGCGAGTCTACCAGCCGATGGTGGTGCTGAGGCCACCCGTGTTCATTCTGAGAGACCTGTTGTTTTTCCTACTTCTGATGTTCTCGGAACAGTGTTGTGAATAAAGGAAAGGGTTTGGTTTTTTCTGGTCCCATTGTGGTGCATGATGTATGTGTGGATCCGGCCGTCGAGCCGTCTAGACCCTCTCCTAGTCCTTCATCTGAGAAGGACCCTGTGATCCCCTTCCCTAGAGCCCTTCAGATGGGGAAGGGGAAGAAAAAAGAAAATCCCAAAAAGAGAGAGCAGGAAGAGTTCAGCCAGCAGATGATATATCGGTTTCACATACATCTGACTCTTCAGGAGGCTTTGCAGCACATCCCTCTTCTTCAGCGTTCCCTTAGAGACAGGACTACAATCAGGAGGAAGAGGAGGAACCACCACTCAGAGATCCATGTGCTGACGAAAGCCACTTGTTTCGCGATCCAGAACCGTCTCCCGGCCAAGAGGCCAGATTCAGGAGCCCCGTATGTCAGATGCCATATCAGTGAGCAGAGGTTCGACCGCACTCTATTAGATAGAGGATCGTCGATCAACCTCCTTCCGGCAGCCCTTCTCGACCGCTTAGATTTGGGCACTCTTAGACAGAGAAGGACAGTCCTTCAGTTTTCTGATCGATCTGTCAAGAGGCCGAAGGGGCTTTTGTAAGATGTTGTCGTCACTATTCAGGGCCTGCAATTCCCCGTGGACTTCGTAGTGTTGGACATGGAGATCCCTGATTCAGTGACCGATACCCCCATCATTCTCGGTCGCCCGTTTTTTGCCACAGCCAAGGCAGTGACTGACCATGATAGCGGGAAGGTATACTTTCGCGTCGAGGGCGAAAGTGTACAAATAGAGACGGTCGAGGACAGCCGAGCCAGAGACAGATCATGCTCAGAGACCACATCAGACACAGAGCAGATGACAGAGGTCGGGCTAGACATCCACCAGGACTGTGACTTTGTGATCACAGACGATGAGGCAGTTTGGGCAGACCCAGCAGCACAGGCCATCCTCTCATTTTCAAATTCAGCTGATGCAGAGACGACAACAGAGGAGAGCCTGGAGAGCACATTCCTGGTCCAGGATACTTCATAGGCAGCAGAGCCGGTTCTCGATCGTGAGACAGATTCTAGTGATGATGGTGGTGTTGATGCCACCTTAGAGGATACAGATCCCTCGGAGTCAGAGTCTGATTAGACAGATTGTGATGATTACATGCCAGACCTGATTTCCACTGAGCCTGCAGATGGAGAGGAGGTAGATGCCGAGTAGAGCAGAGACAGTCCAGCAGGGCAGCCTTCTCTAGTTCTTGAGAGTGACAGAGAGTTTCAGTTCTCCCATGCAGATTTGGCAGCATTCACGCAGACTTTCCAGAGGCCAGATCCACCAGCACCTAGTTGTCCACAGCTGAAGCTGCTTCCTACTTCGCTGAAGTACAGATTCCTTACGGGAGAGCATGAGATGTACCCAGTCATTATCTCCGTTGATTTGACTGGAGAGCAAGAATCCCGTTTGATGGCGGTTCTTGAAACCGCAAGGTGATTGGATGGAGCGTAGCAGATCTCTAGGGGATAAGTCCGGTCCTTTGCTCCCACCATATCTATCTCGAGGATGAGGCAAAGTCGTCGCGTGAGTTCCAGCGGCGGCTGAACCCGAATCTGAGAGAGGTTGTCATGAAGGAGATTTTGAAATGGTGGAGCGCCGATTTTATCTACCCCATCTCCGACTCCAAGTGGGTCAGCCCTTTGCATGTGGTGCCGAAGAAGACAGGCATCACTATAGTGATTAGCGAGTCTGGAGAGGAGATTGCTACACGAGTACCCACTTCTTGGCGGGTCTGCTTTGACTACAGGAGACTCAACTAGGCCACCAAGAAGGATCATTTCCCCCTACCCTTTATAGATCAGATCATTGAGAGACTGGCGGGGAAGAGCTACTATTGTTTTCTAGATGGGTACTCGGGCTACAACCAGGTGGCCATCGCTCCCGAGGACCAGGACAAGACCACCTTTACCTGTCCCTTCGGCACATACGCCTTCCGACGCATGCCACTATGCAATGCCCCTGCGACCTTTCAGAGATGCATGCTGTCGATCTTTTCGGACATGGTAGGGGAGTGCTTGGAGGTCTTCATGGACGATTTCTCGGTTTACGGCGACGGATTCGACTCCTATCGTGACTGCCTAGACCGAGTACTTCAGCGATGTATAGAGGTTCACTTGGTGTTATCTTGGGAGAAGAGTGACTTCATGGCGACTCAAGGGACGGTGCTTGGCCACATCATCTCCAACAGGGGCATGGAGGTTGATTCGGCCAAGGTTGATGTCATTAGAAAACTCACACCGCCGTCCAATTTGCGGCAGTTACGGTCATTCCTGGGGCACGTCGGTTTCTACCGACGATTCATTCATGATTTCATTATGATTGCCCGACCATTGACTGACCTGCTGACGAAAGACACCGAGTTCCTTGTTGATGACAAGTGTCTTTCGTCCTTTGAGACTCTCAAGCAGTGTGTAGTAGAGGCTCCTGTTCTTCAGCCGCCTGATTGGTCTCTCCCATTTGAGATCATGACGGATGCCTCTGCTTTTGCCGTGGGGGCCGTGCTGGGACAGAGGAGGGATGGAGTTCCATTTGCTATCTACTACGCTAGCCGCACATTGGATTCCGCGCAGCAGAATTATACAGTCACAGAGAAGGAGATACTAGCCATAGTGTTCGCCCTAGATAAGTTCAGATCGTACATTATTAGATCTAGAGTGACCATGTTTACTTATCATACCGCCATCCAATACCTCATGGCAAAGAAGGATGCCAATGCCAGACTGACTAGATGGATCCTTCTACTCCAGGAGTTCGACATTGAGATCAAGGATAAGCCTGGAGTAAAGAATGTGCTGGCGGATCATCTCTCCCGACTAGAGCATCTTGAGGATTCTAAGCAGATTGACCCGATTTGTGAGACCTTCCCAGATGAGGCGATCCTTGCTATCGCCTCCCTCCCGTGGTATGCCAACATTGTGAACTTTCTTGTTGCTAAGAAAGTCCCACAAGGTTGGCCCAGGCAGAGGCTTGAGACCTTCCTCGCGAAGGCCAAGTCCTACCACTGGGAGGATCCCATCCTTTACCATGAAGGAGGGGATAGCGTCTGGCGTAGGTGCATTCCTCAGGAGGAGCACCATAGCGTCCTCACTTACTGCCACAAGCTTGAGGAAGGAGGACATCACTCTGGGAGGAGAACGACACAGAAAGTGCTCCAATCCGGCTTGTGGTGGTTTACCCTCTTCAAGGACTCTGATGAGTTCGTGAAGAGGTGTACTGACTGTCAGAGGGTGGGCATTTGTGGACAGCGTGATATGATGCCGATGCAGCCCATTCACTTCTGTGAGGTTTTTGACGCATGGGGCATCGATTTCATGGGTCCATTCCCTAAGAGTCAGATATTTGAGTACATTCTGTTGGTCGTTGATTATGTGAGTCGTTGGGTTGAGGCCATCCCCGTCCGAGCCGCTGATGCCAGGACAGTTTGCAGATTTTTGAGAAAGCACATCATTACGCAGTTCGGGGTCCCTCGAGTGTTGATTTCAGATGGGGGGTCTCATTTCATCAACGACCAGGTGAAGGCCCTTGCTAGAGAGTTCGGCATAGACCATCGAGTTTCCACTCCATACCATCCACAGACGAATGGTCTAGCCGAGGTGTCGAACAGGGAGATCAAGACTATATTGTAGAAAGTCGTCCGCCCTGACCGAAAGGATTGGTCACAGCTTTTGGACTCGGTCTTGTGGGCATATAGGACGTCTTTCAAGACACCATTGGGCACATCTCCCTTTTGCCTCGTATATGACAAGCCGTGCCATTTACCTGTTGAGCTTAGACACAGGTCACTTTGGGCAGTTACTGAGATACTTGTTGATCCAGATAATGTAGGAGACCAGAGGAGGGCAGAGTTAGCAGCATTGGAAGAGCTTAGAGATACTGCCTTCTCAAACAGCCTACAGTACAAGGAGAGAGTGAAGGAGTGGCATGATTCTCACATCAGCCACAAGCATTTTGAGCCTGGACAGAGAGTATGGTTGTTTGATGCTAGGCTTCGCCTATTCCCAGGGAAGCTACAGAGAAAATGGAAGGGACCTTACCTGGTGAGAAAGGTACATGACAATGGTAGCATTGACATATCCGAGTTGTCTTCTGAGAGTACCTTTCGAGTGAACGGCCAGCGGCTCAAACCATTTCTAGATCATGAGCTGTGGGTCGTTGATGTTGCCCCTATTCATTTTGCGTGCGATGTGGTCTCTTGACGCACATCTATTGCATCTCACGCCTGATTATCACTGTTCTTCCGACCTGTATAGATCTAGATGTCCATATCATCACATTCTTTAGTCCCACATCCCATTTGTCATCTTTGATTATGCTATACTTAGGGTGTACTTTACCCTAAGTATAGGGGGGATGTAGGACCTTTGAGTTTTTCTTTTGATTCTATCTACCTCTGTTTTTGCTGCCTATACTTAGGGATATTTTACCCTAAGTATAGGGGGGGTAGACCCTGTACATTCTCCACTCGGTTTTCCCTTTGTGTACAGCCTGCTATACTTAGGATTACTTGATCCTAAGTATAGGGGGAAAAGCCGAGACCCTGTTGATTTTCTATTCATTCATTCATCTTTGTATATAGCCTTCCTTTTCACTTCCCTATACATAGCACGAGTTATGTCTTCTTCATCGCTCTTAACTCTGAGGACATCGTTCGAGCTAAGTATAGAGGGTGTGTATATATTTCATATATACTTTAGCCATAACTCGTACTTTGTGTGAGGATGTTGATAAATAAAATTGGCTAAAAACCTTAAAAACCACAAAAATTAAAAATTTTTCCTGTAAATAATCATTCTTTTATTGCACATACATAGCTAGTGTACAAATTATTTTTGTAAAAATGTTTTCAAAAATCTTTTGGTGTAAAGTTTGTGCAAATATTTTCTTATCAAAATTATGTATATAGTACAAAATTTTTCCAAAATATTTTGAAAGTCAAAAGTTTGCAAAAATCTTGTGTAAGTGTGTGTAAATATTTTGCAAAACTTGCATTCATGCACTCATCCATCCATGATTTCAAAACATTTTTCAAAAAAATTTTGCATGTTTGTAAAAGTTGTGTAAATAGCATCTTTGTGTATATGTATATAGTTTTTCCGGATTATAGTTGACATTTAAACTAGCCTGGAATTAAATTGGGAAATGGAGCTTGATTAAGATCTAAATCCACCTAATTTCTAAGAGGAACCTTATAGGGCTTAGGGTTAAGGCTTTTCAGGTCTATGGTGACTTAATTCTTGGAGTCCACTAGGCTATGATCACATGTCATCTCAATGAGCCTAAGTAGAGGATTTAACATCACACACATGACTCATATAGACAATGGCTTTACTTGGACACAGCACTTAGCATCGAGCTCTCTACGGATGAGGTGGTGAGGAGGCAGTCTTCCTTGACTTGGGGTAGCATATGAGGGTAGTACTTCTAGGCGGAACCTCTCTTCTTCTTTTAGTGAAGGAAGTGCATCTCAACTTGGTCTGGTTGCCATGAGGTCTAACGACGGGAGTTGTGGGTTGCAATAATGCTTCAAAAGAGGGATAGTCTACTGGCTCAAGAGGAAAAACTCCTTGTATATATGCTGCACATGTATATGTTGTATAGATGCACTTGAAAAAAAATGCAAAAAGAAAATAACTCCAAAAAAGTGGTGGGTCTGATAGAAAATGATAATCCCACCGGAGTATGTATATAGTGCAATAAGCAAAGCTTGAGATTCATGTCCCACCTTATGTAGCTTGCAGCAGGGAGACTTGGCTACACTGGTTGAGCTCCCAAGGATACATGGCTACACTGGCCATGGTCCATTCTCTTCTTCCCCCTCTTCTTGAGCCGATTGAACTTGAACTTAGAAGGGAATACCCCGCTCCTCGAGGAAAGAGTGGCTAGATTGGGTTCATAGAGTTACCTTGTTGGGGAGGGTTGTCAAGTTGCCATTTCTGAGGTGGAGAGCTTATACTTCACATTCACAGTACAAGGAAAGATTCATAGTCTTCAGGGTTTGTGTTTGGTGACTTGTTCTGATCTGGATTGTTGAGGAGTCTTGATTATAGATTGGTGGAACTTAGAGGCTGTTGAGTTTTAAGCTTAAGTCCAAATAAGGTTCCGACACATTAATAATCCAAAGATCTGATCGAGCTCCATAATTCAATTTAATGAAGGCAAGTTTAATATTCAACCTTGATCCATGTACATTCTCCTCTTTTTCTTTTTTCTTTCTCTTTTCACTTCTTTTTCAAATAAGTGTTTGCTAAGGGACTAGCAAAGTTAAGTATAGGGGGTGATGAATACTCATTCATCACTCTTTATTCTTATATTTTAGCTATAAAAACCTTTGCAAATGCATGTATATGTTTGTAAATACAAATAATTATCAAAAGCATGCATAGTGTAAAAACTAATAAATAGCATGTTTTTGTGCAAAAATAAAAGAATAAAGAATTAAAAGAAAAAGAGAGAAATATTTAGAATAAATATTGAGCAACCAAATCCCAAGGGAGGGCTCAGCATGGGCCTGACCGCATAAAAGCCAAAGTAGAGAGAGATAGGGAGCTCATGTGTGTAAATATCCCTGTAAATATAATAAAAATATTTTCCTCTAAAAGTAGAATAAAATGGGCTTGTATATATTTGTAAGTATTTGTAAATACAAAATCAAAATAAAAAGAGAAAAATTAAAAAGAAAATAAAAATAGCCTTCCTTGTACATATTCACCATGTATATAAAACCACTCTTATATTTATTTAGCCTTGTAAATAAATAAATTAAAATCCCTAAAAATTTGTATATATTCTATCTTTTATGTAGTAAATAAATAAAATAAAAACCATAAAAACAAAAATCAAATAAAAAAAGAACAAAATTAAAAACCAAAAAGAACATTGTATATATACCATGTATATAAATGTATATATCTATTTATTTTAACCTTGTAAATAAAAAATAAAAATAAAATAAAAACATCAAATTATTCCTAATTTTATGCTATAAATAAATAAAATATAAAATGGGAATAAAAATGTACAAAAATAATTAATTAAAAATTAAAAAGAAAATCAATATTGTGTAAATACCTATGTATAGCACTATAGTGTACATACCTTATTTTTATTTCAAAAATATAATTAAAAATCACAAAAAAATAGAAAAAATTAAAACAAACATTTTTCATGTTTTGAGTTTTTAATAATTCAGCCATTTATTATTTTATTTCGAATTTCTAAATATTTCTGATGTGGCCTGCTCTCATTGGTCCACGGGGGATGTTGACCCCCCGGTCAACTCCCCCCCCGGACCACTTAGTCCCGGATCCGTGCACGTGACCCGATTTCTTGAAATTTTGCACACTCGATCCGATCATCAAATCCATTAACCCCGGGTCCTAATCCGAGCTTGATCATCCCTTATCCACGCCCGGGGTGGATTTTGGCGATCCGCGCTTCGAGCTGCTCGCCCGACTCCCATTTAGCCGGACCCCTAGAGGTATTTAGTCCGAGCTCCGCCTCCTTCCTCAATCATCTTTGGATCGATTCTCTCCACCCCAGGACCTCCACAGCCTCCGCGAGAGTGACAGCTCGCTCCCGGTCGTGTCGCAGCGAGGAAAGGGAGACCAGACCACTGATCCGGCAGCTGCGCGCCGCCGTGCGCCGCCCAGAGGTGGTGCTTGAGCCTCGGGCATCGATGGCCCTCGAGGCAAGGAGCTGGAGCATCCCCAGCTCTCCCACAGTCGACTGCATCCAGTAGGTAGATCTCTCTCTTTCCCTATTTCTCTAATTTCCGTTTTCGCCCAAATCGACTCGTCGCCGTTCATCGCCGATTCCGTCCACCCTAGCCACCCGTTCGATCATCGGAGTCGACCCACATATCCGCCTTCCCTCCGCGCACCTTCTCCATCCCTTCGTTCAACCCAGCTCGCACAAGAGTTGGGATTGGGGCTCCTCCGTCGTCGATTCGCCAGAGCCCCTTCATCCCGACTTGCCGACCACCTACACCACCGCTAACAGGGTCGAGGCACTTTGCCCTCGACCCAGGAGTGTGTTGCATCGCTTTGCAGGTCCAGAGGAGCCCATCTGAGGGCTCGACATTCAGGCACAGCAGTTCCGCCTCCGCCGACGTCGCCTGAGCTCGCCGGATCTCCGTCGCATCATCGGAGGATCCCATTAGATGCGGGAGGCCAAGGCGAGTCTTCTCCGATCAGTAGCAGCCCGCGAGGAGGTCTCCAGCGCACACGCGAGCCCGGCGAAGCTCGCTGGCGTCCAGTTCTTTAAGCACCCTCCAGAGACGTCCGATCATCCCTCCAGCTCCAGATCGTCATCGCGTCGTTCATTTGAGGAGTAGCAGTAGCCGTTGATCATCAGAGGGAGGATCCCACCGTCCGATCAGCGAGGTCTTCCCACGTCACTTCCCAGCCGTCCGATCTTCCACATGGGGAGATCCCAACCGTTCGATCGCATCGAGGATCTCCTTTGCTGGGCGCCACCCTCCCCCGACCATTGGATCTCCACGTGGTGCCCATCCGACCCTCGACTTAATAAAGGGTAAATTACTTCTTAGGCCCTTAGCTTTTTAGGTGTTAATTTGTAGTCCTGTAAATATTTTAGACGTTTTATTTTAGTATGGTAATTTGCGTAGAGGACCCTGTTATTCCCGGTATTTTCTTTTATACCCTGTGTATGGTGGAACACGTGCTTCGACACGTGCTTGTCTGGGTTATTTGCATGTATAGACCTACGGTTTCAAAGTGTTAATGAATGAATTTATACTTTTGAGATTTGCAGAAATACCCCTGTGCGTGGTTTAATCGTGCATGTGCTTTATATAGTGGGTAATTTACACTGAAGCCCCTGAACTTTTAGTACGTGTTACTAAATAGTACAGAGACTTTAGTTTTCTTGCAAATAAGTCCCTGAGTGCCCAGGTCATGCGCCTCGCACGTGATTTCGTGGAGAAATTGCACCGGACCCCTAGAACTTGTTCTATTTGCGTACAGGTCCCCGTGCACTCTACCCTTGTTTTTAATTTTAATAAAATAGCAAACCAACTCCAAATTTGATGGAAATTGGATACATGGCTCCTGCCATGGTGTAAAATTTTCTTTAAATTTTGGAGACATTTTTTATTTCAATTGTTATTTTTAAAAATTCAAAAACACACTTTTTCTTTTCTGTCTAACATTAAAAATCACAAAAAAATATTAAAACACTTCTAAAAATTACAAAAAAATTGTAGATTGCTTGTTTTGCCTTGTTTGATTTTC
The DNA here is from genome assembly GCA_037367405.1 of Ottelia alismoides. NCBI lineage: Eukaryota > Viridiplantae > Streptophyta > Magnoliopsida > Alismatales > Hydrocharitaceae > Ottelia > Ottelia alismoides. The sequence continues at coordinate 115,046 of JAZKJV010007829.1, read as the reverse complement.
TGACCAATTTTGGTCATTTTTAGATTTATAAAACTTATAAAAATTGAAAAATACTAAAAACCCTATAAAAATTTTAATAATTAATTGAAAAACCCAAAAATAATAATTCTAGTGCCTAAATTTTCCTTATATTCTTTATTTTATAGGAAAATTACCTTGAGACCTTGATAGGTCCATTTTGCATTTTAATTTGGCCCTCCAAGTCTGACTGGACAGTACCCTTGTTTTCTTATCTTGTTTTATTTTTATAAAATCCAATAAAAATCAAAAAAATACCATAAATTATATAAAAACAGTAAAAAATATAAAAACATTTTTGTTTGAATTTTTGGATGATTTTGAGTAGATAAATAATTGTTTGGAGTTGCTTGATTTATTGCTTTTCTATTTTCTTAATTACATTAAAAATCCAAAAAATATAAAAACATTAAAAATCCACCAAAAAAGCCTTTTATTTTATTTTATTTCTTTTTTAGATTACTTCGTAGGCCGTGAGGCCATCACGTGCTCCCTGAGTCCGACCCTGGTCGCTATACCAGGCTAATCCAATAGCCAGGACTGCTACTATTTTTATTTGATTTTTACTCTATTTTGGTGGTCTGCTCTTAATTTTTCTTGTTGACCCGGATTTCTCGAGCGATTGAGGTCGCAACGAACTGAGTTTTATTTCTTCACCTTAGTTGCTTGGGATTTTATGGTCATCAGAATGGCGCCGTTGCCGGGGAGCACGGCTTAGTAGTCATTTTAGTTTTTATTTTCTTTTCTTTTCTTTTTCGCGGCTTTCCACGGCTCTTTCTGAGTCCGCGGCTTTTCGCGGCTTTTTGTTTTCCTTTATTTTTGTTTTATTTTCTTTTCTTTTCTTTTCTTTTTGTTTTTGTTTATTTTATTTGCCATTTTTGCACATACACCCTTGTTTAGTTTCTTGCCTTTATTTGATTATTTTATTTGGTCTGTGACACTCTGTTTCTTTCTTGCGATGGCCCGAGGACCGAGGCAGTGACTCTCGAGAAGCCGGCACAACCGCGGTGTTCGGAGGCAGCTCCCTTCTGTACGGAGCCGCAGGAGAGCCTGACAGAGTAGCTGAGTGGGAGAGGTTTAGTGTAGAGTAGCTTAGATTTTATTTTTGCTATCTGAGTTGTTGTAATAACACAGGGACAACAGACTTGGACTTAGACTTTATCTCGGGTCTGTTTCGCCGAGCACCGGTGTGCTCGGGGGACCCTTAGCTTTTTCGCGGCTTTTTACGCGGCTTTTAGTTTTTCGCTGCCTTTTCCAGTTTCACGCGGTTTTTATCGAGCCCCTAGCCTTAGGAATTTCTGTTGATTGTGCCGTAATTAGTAGGATCCAAACACCTAATTATTTGCTTGTGCCTATAGTTCGTTAATTGGATCTACTAATAAAATGTTAATAAAAATAGCTGACTCATTTCCTTCGAGCCTACGTGCCGCAGCCTGCCCTGCCAAGCGCTGCTCTTGAACCCGATTTATCAGGAGGAGGAGGGGTAGACCGAGACCAAACCTTTTGGATCGGAGGCTGGTGACCAGCTAGACGGTTCTTTCGAGTAGAAGTTGCCTGCTTAGGACTCGGTTTTTCCGTTGCACCATTTAGGTAGTTTCTTTCCTGTCTTTCAATTCTGTGCGGATCATATTGCATGTAGATTGCTTGAGTCAGGTACGCATCCCTTCCTCTGCATGCATCATTGATTTCATCACGCATCGGCTTTTTCGTCTTCTCCCCCTGTTTTTGACTTAATAACTAGGAGAACCGAAAAATTCGTTAGGCGTTTTTTCCTTTATTGAAAAAGACCTAAAAAAAGAAAACCCATAAAATTGGGACTGCTAAAACTATTGATCCTAAAAGACACTTGACTTAAAAATCTGTCTTGGGGAGAGCAACCCCCTCATTGATTGGTTTGATTGTGCGAGAGAGTGACCCCGAACACTAGGTAGAGCCCTCCGATACTCTTCTCGACTGATTACCGACTACTTCTGTGCGGGACAGTCGGTTGGGAAAGTATCGGGTATCCCAACAGGTCGTGTAATCGCTCTGATATCTTGATTGTTCACCAAAATAAAATTGACAAGATAATTGACGGAGCCTTTACGGTCTTCAGCTCGTGTTGCGTTGGTGAACTTGGGGTTTGCTTGTGATCATAGTTTTTCCAGATCTCATCCGCCTTACTCGCCACATCAAGATGATGGGCAGACGATCTCTTAGGCAGCCTCTGGCTGCACCACTTTCGGGCACGTCTACCCGTTCATCTAGGTTGGTTCACGAGAGACGAGACCCGCTCTCTGAACCCGAGTATGATTCCACCCTGTTCCCCCTCGACCCCCTTTCTTTCGGTTCCGAGAGACCAGTGCCAGAGGAGAGACTAGCAGATTTATCGGCACCTGAGTTTGGATCGTTTGATTTTGCAGAGACTATGGCCGACAGTTCTGATGATCGCAGTAGAGGTCCACAGCCCGAGCATTTTGTTCTAGACCAGGGTGCGATCAACTCCACCCTGATCGTCTCCCTCGAGACAGTGCAGCAGCAGTTGAGGGATCGGGGAGCTTTCATGCTAGATATGAGGCGCGAGATGGAGGAGATGAGAGCAGAGCGAGAGCAGCGTAGAGACGGGCCGAGGGTCCCAAATGAGGCAGCAGCAGCAGCCGCAGCTGCAGCAGCCGCAGCCGCAGCCGCCGCAGCCGCCGCGGTAGGAGCAGAGCAACCGAGACCGATGCGGGAGTTGCAAAACCCCGGATCGACACTGATGCATCACTGAATAGTGTTATCAGCCATCGTGGGGGACTTCAAGTTCCCCCTGAACACCTTGCAGCTCCTCCCCCGTTTCCACGGGCTCGCCACCGAGGAGCCCCATCTCCACCTCCAGGAGTTTCCGATGATCCGCAGCACCGTCCACGACCGTCTGGTGGACCAGGACACCATCAGGATGATTGCCTTCCCCTTCTCCTTAGCTGACAGAGCAGCCACCTGGCTGAAACATCTGGGGAAGTTTGTCTACACTTGGGAGCAGCTCCGCACCGAGTACTTGCATAAGTACTATCCACTCGGGCGAACCAATGCCGCTAGAGCCCTGATCAGCAACTTCTTCATGCTCCCCAACGAGCAGTTCCACGAGGCATGGGAGAGGTTCAGGGAGCTGACTGACAGATGCCCGCACCACGACATTTCCAAGTCGAACCTCATTCAGAGCTTTTTCAGCATGCTGACACCAGAGCTTCAGGGCTTGGTGAACGCTTCTTGTGGCGGGTCTTACTTCGCCAAGGATCACGACCAGGTCTGGGCCATCTACGAGGAGATGGTTGAGAACTACATGGTGATGTCCCAGACCCGGTTGTACACTCAGGGCAGACCCCAGCAGCCACAGACCGTGCAGTACCAGAGGATAGCATGGGTCGACACCGGTCCTTCCAGTTCGTCCGCGGTAGCAGCAGCACAGGCCGAGTCATCAGCCGCAGACATGGGGATCATCAGCGAGAAGCTAGACCGGATGGAGATTATCGAAAGAAGCAGTGCCAGGGCATCACTCAGATGGAGCAGATGGCACAAACTTTGAGTGACCTGAAGACACAGCTCATGTGTCTCCAGGAGGCACAGACGGCTTCCCAGCCCCGTCTTCAGTCACGAGGCGATATCAGCAGCAGCAGCAGCTCGTCCCAGCGCTCCAGCTCCCACCAGCAGCCTAGACAGGTTCACCTTGTACAGGCGGAGCCGTACCAGCAGCCACAACCCACCTACCAGTCACCGCCATCTCCAGACTTGCAGATGGTGGTATACCAGCCGGATCAGCCTCTGGCAGTGCTCCCGCCACCCCAATACGATGCAGAGCCGTTGATGGATGTCAACGGGATTTGGTATGACCGCCCTCAGCCCGGCATCTGACGAGACCATCCCGGATTCTGTTGGGGGACCGGAGGTACCCAGCCCCAGCAGCAGCCGTCAGGGCAGGGTGGCCAGTACAACCATCAGAGAGATCACCAGCAGCAGCATCCCCTAGTGTACCCACAGCCACAGCAGCATCAGTCACAGTATGGTCCTCGTCCCTATCAGCAGGGACAACCGTGGAGGCGAGATCAGCCTCACCAGCAGCAACATCAGCCACACCTGTACCCCTCTCAGCCACAGCAGCTGTTCCAGCAGCCTCACTACCAGAGAGGCTACCCGTCGGGCTCTCATGAGAGCCCCGCCTTGGATGATATAGCCTGACTTCTCACCGATCAGCAAGCTACTTTTCGACGAGAGATGGACGAGTTCCGCCAGGAGATGCGGGACATCGTGAGAGGGAAGGCCGCCATCCCTGCCCAGATTGAGCCGAATCCCAACAATCTGAAGAGGAAATCTGAGCAGGTAGCTTGTACTGAGTATGCCACTCCTAGTGATGCATTTGGTGATATGTCTGCATATCTTTTTGATACTGATTTTATCACACTTAGGAGCGGTAGGATGCCAGCAGGCGGCGCCTTGTCTGAGCGACACCCTGAGGATCCACCCAGAGTGCCCGACGAGGAGGAGGAGAGCGGTACTGAGGCCGCTAGAGATGATGACGGTGGTACTGATGCAACCAAGGATGCTGATTCCACCGGTGGTAATGAGGCTGCCGTTTCAACAGTTGGAGGAGGTGGTACTGAGGCCACCCCTGATGCCGAGCCAGAGCGCGGTATTGAGGCCGCGAGTCTTCCAGCCGATGGTGGTGCTGAGGCCACCCGTGTTCATTCTGAGAGACCTGTTGTTTTTCCTACTTCTGATGTATCTCGAAACACTGTTGTGAATAAAGGAAAGGGTTTGGTTTTTTCTGGTCCCACTGTGGTACATGATGTATGTGTGGATCCGGCCGTCGAGCCGTCTAGACCCTCTTCTAGTCCTTCATCTGAGAAGGACCCTGTGATCCCCTTCCCTAGAGCCCTTCAGATGGGGAATGGGAAGAAAAAAGAAAATCCCAAAAAGAGAGAGCAGGAAGAGTTCAGCCAGCAGATGATAGATCGGTTTCACATATAGCTGACTCTTCAGGAGGCTTTGCAGCACATCCCTCTTCTTCAGTGTTCCCTTAGAGACAGGACTACAGTCAGGAGGAAGAGGAGGAACCACCACTCAGAGATCCATGTGCTGACGAAAGCCACTTGTTTCGCGATCTAGAACCGTCTGCCAGCCAAGAGGCCAGATTCAGGAGCCCCGTATGTCAGATTCCATATCAGTGAGCATCGACCACACTTTATTAGATAGCGGATCGTCGATCATCCTCCTTCCGGCAGCCCTTCTCGACTGCTTCAATTTGGGCACTCTTAGACAGAGCAGGACAGTCCTTCAGTTTGCTGATTGATTTGTCAAGAGGCCGAAGGGGTTGTTGCGAGATGTTGTCGTCACTATTCAGGGCCTGCAATTCCTCGTGGACTTCGTAGTGTTGGACATGGAGATCGCTGATTCAGTGACCGATACCCCCATCATTCTCGGTCGCCCATTTTTGGCCACAGCCAAGGTGGTGACTGACCATGATAGCGGGAAGGTATACTTTCGCGTCGAGGGCGAAAGTGTACAAATAGAGACGGTCGAGGACAGCCGAGCCAGAGACAGATCATGCTCAGAGACCACTTCAGACACAGAGCTAATGACAGAGGCCGGGCTAGACATCCACCAGGACTGTGACTTTGTGATCACAGACGATGAGGCAGTTTGGGCAGACCCAGCAGCACAGGCCATCCTCTCATTTTCAGATTCAGTTGATGCAGAGACGACAGCAGAGGAGAGCCTGGAGAGAACATTCCTGGTCCAGGATACTTCAGAGGCAGCAGAGCCGGTTCTCGACCGTGAGACAGATTCTAGTGATGATGGTGGTGCTGATGCCACCTTAGAGGATACAGATCCCTCGGAGTCAGAGTCTGATTGGGCAGATTGTGATGATTACATGCCAAACCTGATTTCCACTAAGCCTGCAGATGGAGAGGAGGTAGATGCCGAGTAGAGCAGAGACAGTCCAGCAGGGCAGCCTTCTCCAGTTCTTGAGAGTGACAGAGAGTTTCAGTTCTCCCATGCATATTTGGCAGCGTTCACGCAGACTTTCCAGAGGCCAGATCCACAGCACCCAGTTGTCCAGAGCTGAAGTCGCTTCCTACTTCGCTGAAGTACAGATTCCTTGCGGGAGAGCATGAGATGTACCCAGTCATTATCTCCGCTGATTTGACTGGAGAGCAAGAATCCCGTTTGATGGGGATTCTTGAAAAGAACCGCAAGGCGATTAGATGGAGCGTAGCAGATCTCCAGGGGATAATTCCGGCCCTGTGCTCCCACCATATCTATCTCAAGGATGAGGCGAAGCCGTCGCGTGAGTTCCAGCGGCGGCTGAACCCGAATCTGAGAGAGATTGTCATGAAGGAGATTTCGAAATGGTGGAGCGCCGATTTTATCTACCCCATCTCCGACTCCAAGTGGGTCAGCCCTTTGCATGTGGTGCCCAAGAAGACGGGCATCACTACCATGATTAGCGAGTCTGGAGAGGAGATTGCTACACGAGTACCCACTTCTTGGCGGGTCTACGTTGACTACAGGAGACTCAACCAGGCCACCAAGAAGGATCATTTCCCCCTGCCCTTTATAGATCAGATCATCGAGAGACTGGCGGGGAAGAGCCACTATTGTTTTCTAGATGGGTACTCGGGATACAACCAGGTGGCAATCGCTCTGAGGACCAGGACAAGACCACCTTTACCTGTCCCTTCGGCACATACGCCTTCCGACGCATGCCACTATGCAATGCCCCTGCAACCTTTCAGAGATGCATGCTGTCGATCTTTTCGGACATGGTAGGGGAGTGCTTGGAGGTCTTCATGGATGATTTCTCGGTTTACGGCGATGGATTCGACTCCAGTCTTGACTGCCTAGACCGAGTACTTCAGCGATGTATAGAGGTTCACTTGGTGTTATCTTGGGAGAAGAGTCACTTCATGGTGACTCAAGGGACGGTGCTTGGCCACATCATCTCCAACAGGGGCATGGAGGTTGATCCGGCCAAGGTTGATGTCATTAGAAAACTCGCACCGCCGTCCAATTTGCGGTAGTTACGGTCATTCCTGGGGCACGTCGGTTTCTACCGACGATTCATTCATGATTTCAGTAGGATTGCCCGACCGTTGACTGACCTGCTGACGAAAGACACCGAGTTCCTTGTTGATGACAAGTGTCTTTCGTCCTTCGAGACTCTCAAGCAGTGTGTAGTAGAGGCTCCTGTTCTTCAGCCGCCTGATTGGTCTCTCCCATTCGAGATCATGACGGATGCCTCCGATTTTGCCGTGGGGGCCGTGCTGGGACAGAGGAGGGATGGAGTTCCATTTGCTATCCACTACGCTAGCCGCACATTGGATTCTGCGCAGCGGAATTATAAAGTCATAGAGAAGGAGATGCTAGCCGTAGTATTCGCCCTAGATAAGTTCAGATCGTACATTATTAAATCTAGAGTGGCCCTGTTTACTGATCATACCGCCATCCTATACCTCATGGCAAAGAAGGATGCCAAGGCCAGACTGACTAGATGGATCCTTCTACTCCAGGAGTTCGACATTGAGAACAAGGATAAGCCTGGAGTCAAGAATGTGGTGGCGGATCATCTCTCCCGATTAGAGCATCTTGAGCATTCTGAGCAGATTGACCCGATTTGTGAGACCTTCCCAGATGAGGCGATCCTTGCTATCGCCTCCCTCACGTGGTATGCTGACATTGTGAACTTTCTTGTTGCTAAGAAAGTCCCACAAGGTTGGCCCAGGCAGAGGCTTGAGACCTTCCTCGCGAAGGCCAAGTCCTACCACTAGGAGGATCCCATCCTTTACCACGAAGGAGGGGATAGCATCTGGCATAGGTGCATTCCTCAGGAGGAGTACCATAGTGTCCTCACTTACTACCACAAGCTTGAGGCAGGAGGACATCTCTGGGAGGAGAACGACACAGAAAGTGCTCCAATCCGGCTTGTGCTGGCCTACCCTCTTCAAGGACTCTGATGAGTTCGTGAAGAGGTGTACTGACTGTCAGAGGATGGGCATTTGTGGACAGCGTGATATGATGCCGATGCAGCCCATTCACTTCTGTGAGGTTTTTGACGCATGGGGCATCGATTTCATGGGTCCATTCCCTAAGAGTCAAGGATTTGAGTACATTCTGTTGGCCGTTGATTATGTGAGTCGTTGAGTTGAGGCCATCCCCGCCTGAGCCGCTGATGCCAGGACAGTTTGCAGATTTTTGAGGAAGCACATCATCACGCGATTCGGGGTCCCTCGAGTGTTGATTTCAGATGGGGGTCTCATTTCATCAACGACCAGGTGGAGGCCCTTGCTAGCGAGTTCGGCATAGACCATCGAGTTGCCACTCCATACCATCCACAGACGAATGGTCTAGCTGAGGTGTCGAACAGGGAGATCAAGACTATTTTGCAGAAAGTCGTCCGCCCAGACCGAAAGGATTGGTCACAGCTTTTGGACTCAGTCTTGTGGGCTTATAGGACATCTTTCAAGACACCATTGGGCACATCTCCCTTTCGCCTCGTATATGGCAAGCCGTGCCATTTACCTGTTGAGCTGAGACACAGGTCACTTTGGGCAGTTACTGAGATACTTGTTGATCCAGATAGTGTAGGAGACCAGAGGAGGGCAGAGTTAGCAGCCTTGGAGGAGCTTAGAGATACCGCCTTCTCAAACAGCCTACAGTACAAGGAGAGAGTGAAGGAGTGGCATGATTCTCACATCAGACACAAGCATTTTGAGCCTGGACAGAGAGTATGGTTATTTAATGCTAGGCTTCCCTTCCCAGGGAAGCTACAGAGCAAATGGAAGTTACCTTACCTGGTGAGAAAGGTACACGACAACGGTAGCATTGACATATCCGAGTTGTCTTCTGAGAGTACCTTTCGAGTGAACGTCCAGCGACTCAAACCATTTCTAGATCATGAGCCGCGGGTCGTTGATGTTACCCCTATTCATTTTGCGTGAGATGTGGTCTCTTGATGCACCTCTATTGCATCTCACGCCTGATTATCACTGTTCTTCCGACCTGTATAGATCCAGATGTCCATATCATTACATTCTTTAGTCCCACATCCCGTTTGTCATCTTTGATTATGCTATACTTAGGGTGTACTTTACCCTAAGTATAGGGGGATGTAGGACCTTTGAGTTTTTCTTTTGATTCTATCTACCCCTGTTTTTGCTGCCTATACTTAGGGATATTTTACCCTAAGTATAGGGGGGGTAGACCATGTACATTCTCCACTTGGTTTTCCCTTTGTGTACAGCATGCTATACTTAGGATTACTTGATCCTAAGTATAGGGGGAAAAGCCGAGACCCTCTTGATTTTCTATTCATTTAATCGTCTTTGTATATAGCCTTCCTTTTCACTTCCCTATACATAGCACGAGTTATGTCTTCTTCATCGCTCTTGACTCTGAGGACATCGTTCGAGCTAAGTATAGGGGGGTGTGTATATATTTCATATATACTTTAGCCATAACTCGTACTTTGTGTGAGGATGTTAATAAATAAAATTGGCTAAAAACCTTAAAAACCACAAAAATTAAAAAATTTTCCTGTAAATAATCATTCTTTTATTGCACATACATAGCTAGTGTACAAATTATTTTTGTAAAAATGTTTTCAAAAATCTTTTGGTGTAAAGTTTGTGTAAATATTTTCTTATCAAAATTATGTATATAGTACAAAATTTTTCCAAAATGTTTTGAAAGTCAAAAGTTTGCAAAAATCTTGTGTAAATGTGTGTAAATATTTTGCAAAACTTGCATTCATGCACTCATCCATCCATGATTTCAAAACATTTTTCAAAAAAATTTTGCATGTTTGTAAAAATTGTGTAAATAGCATCTTTGTGTATATGTATATAGTTTTTCCGGATTATAGTTGACATTTAAACTAGCATGGAATTAAATTGGGAAATGGAGCTTAATTAAGATCTTAATCCACCTAATTTCTAAGAGGAACCTTATAGGGCTTAGGGTTAAGGCTTTTCATGTCCATGGTGACTTAATTCTTGGAGACCACTAGGCTATGATCACATGTCATCTCAACGAGCCTAAGTAGAGCATTTAACAACACACACATGACTCATATAGACAATGGCTTTACTTGAACACAGCACTTAGCACCGAGCTCTCTACGGATGAGGTGGTGAGGAGGCAGTCTTCCTTGACTTGGGGTAGCATATGAGGGTAGTACTTCTAGGCGGAACCTCTCTTCTTCTTTTAGTGAAGGAAGTGCGTCTCAACTTGGTCTGGTTGCCATGAGGTCTAACGATGGGAGTTGTGGGTTGCAATAATGCTTCAAAAGAGGGATAGTCTACTGGCTCAAGAGGAAAAACTCCTTGTATATATACTGCACATGTATATGTTGTATAGATGCACTTGAAAAAAATGCAAAAAGAAAATAACTCCAAAAAAGTGGTGGGTCTGATAGAAAATGATAATCCCACCGGAGTATGTATATAGTGCAATAAGCAAAGCTTGAGATTCTTGTCCCACCTTATGTAGCTTGCAGCAGGGAGACTTGGCTACACTGGTTGAGCTCCCAAGGATACATGGCCACACTGGCCATGGTCCATTCTCTTCTTCCCCCTCTTCTTGAGCCGGTTGAACTTAAACTTAGAAGGGAATACCCCGCTCCTCGACGAAAGAGTGGCCAGATTGGGGTCATAGAGTTACCTTGTTGGGGAGGGTTGTCAAGTTGCCATTTCTGAGGTGGAGAGCTTATACTTCACATTCACAGTACAAGGAAAGATTCATAGTCTTCAGGGTTTGTGTTTGGTGACTTGTTCTGATCTGGATTGTTGAGGAGTCTTGATTATAGATTGGTGGAACTTAGAGGCTATTGAGTTTTAAGCTTAAGTCCAAATAAGGTTCCGACACATTAATAATCCAAAGATCTGATCGAGCTCCATAATTCAATTTATTGAAGGCAAGTTTAATATTCAACCTTGATCCATGTACATTCTCCTCTTTTTCTTTTTTCTTTCTCTTTTTCACTTTTTTTTCAAATAAGTGTTTGCTAAGGGACTAGCAAAGTTAAGTATAGGGGGGTGATGAATACTCATTCATCACTCTTTATTCTTATATTTTAGCTATAAAAACCTTTGCAAATGCATGTATATGTTTGTAAATACAAATAATTATCAAAAGCATGCATAGTGTAAAAACTAATAAATAGCATGTTTTTGTGCAAAAATAAAAGAATAAAGAATTAAAAAAAAGAGGGAAATATTTAGAATAAATATTGAGCAACCTAATCCCAAGGGAGGGCTCAGCATGGGCCTGACCGCATAAAAGCCAAAGTAGAGAGAGATAGGGAGCTCATGTGTGTAAATATCCCTGTAAATATAATAAAAATATTTTCCTCTAAAAATAGAATAAAATGGGCTTGTATATATTTGTAAGTATTTGTAAATACAAAATCAAAATAAAAAGAGAAAAATTAAAAAGAAAATAAAAATAGCCTTCCTTGTACATATTCACCATGTATATAAAACCACTCTTATATTTATTTAGCCTTGTAAATAAATAAATTAAAATCCCTAAAAATTTGTATATATTCTATCTTTTATGTAGTAAATAAATAAAATAAAAACTATAAAAACAAAAATCAAATAAAAAAAGAACAAAATTAAAAACCAAAAAGAACATTGTATATATACCATGTATATAAATGTATATATCTATTTATTTTAACCTTGTAAATAAAAAATAAAAATAAAATAAAAACAATAAATTATTCCTAATTTTATGCTATAAATAAATAAAATATAAAATGGGAATAAAAATGTACAAAAATAATTAATTAAAAATTAAAAAGTAAAAATCAATATTGTGTAAATACCTATGTATAGCACTATAGTGTACATACCTTATTTTTATTTCAAAAAAATAATTAAAAATCACAAAAAAGTAGAAAAAAAATTAAAAAAACATTTTTCATGTTTTGAGTTTTTAATAATTCGGCCATTTATTATTTTATTTCGAATTTCTAAATATTTCTGATGTGGCCTGCTCTCATTGGTCCACGGGGGATGTTGACCCCCCGGTCAACTCCCCCCCTGGACCACTTAGCCCCGGATCCGTGCCCGCGACCCGATTTCTCGAAATTTTGCACACTTGATCCGATCATCAAATCCGTTAACCCCGGGTCCTAATCCGAGCTTGATCATCCCTTATCCACACCCGGGGTGGATTTTGGGGATCCGCGCTTCGAGCTGCTCGCCCGACTCCCGTTTAGTCGGACCCCTAGAGGTATTTAGTTCGAGATCCGCCTCCTTCCTCAATCATCTTTGGATCGATTCTCTCCACCCCAGGACCTCCACAGTCTCCGCGAGAGTGACAGCTCGCTCCCGGCCGTGTCGCAGCGAGGAAAGGGAGACCGGACCACTGATCCGGCAGCTACGCACCGCCGTGCGCCGCCCAGAGGTGATGCTTGAGCCTCGGGAATTGACGGCCCTCGAGGCAAGGACCTGGAGTATCCCCAGCTCTCCCACAGTCGACTGCATCCAGTAGGTAGATCTCTCTCTTTCCCTATTTCTCTAATTTCCGTTTTCGCCCAAATCGACTCGTCGTCGTTCATCGTCGATTCCGTCCACCCTAGCCACCCGTTCGATCATCGGAGTCGACCCACATATCCGCCTTCCCTCCGCGCACCTTCTCCACCCCTTCGTTCAACCCAGCTCGCACAGGAGTTGGGATTGGGGCTCCTCCGCCATCGCTTCGCCGGAGCCCCTTCATCCCGACTCGCCGACCACCTACACCACCGCTAACAGGGTCGAGTCACTTTGCCCTTGACCCAGGAGTGTGTTGCGTCGCTTTGCAGGTCCAGAGGAGCCCATATGAGGGATCGACATTCAGGCACAGCAGCTCCGCCTCCGCCGACGTCGCCTGAGCTCGCCGGAGCTCCGTCGCGTCATCAGAGGATCCCATTAGACGCGGGAGGCCAAGGCGAGTCTTCTCCGATCAGTAGTAGCCCGTGAGGAGGTCTCCAGCGCACACACGAACCCGGCGAAGCTCGCCGACGTCCAGTTCTTCGAGCACCCTCAAGAGACGTCCGATCATCCCTCCAGCTCCAGATCGTCATCGCGCCGTTCATTTGAGGATTAGCAGTAGCCGTTGATCATCAGAGGGAGGATCTCGACCGTCCGATCAGCGAGGTCTTCCCACGTCACTTCCCAGCCGTCCGATCTTCCACGTGGAGAGATCTCAGCCGTTCGATCGCATCGAGGATCTCCTTTGCTGGGCGCCACCATCCCCCGACCGTTGGATCTCCACGTGGCGCCCATCCGACCCTCGACTTAATAAAGGGTAAATTACTTCTTAGGCCCTTAGTTTTTTAGGTGTTAATTTGTAGTCCTGTAAATATTTTAGATGTTTTATTTTAGTTTAGTAATTTGCGTAGAGGACCCTGTTATTCCTGGTATTTGCTTGTATACCCCTGTGTGTGGTGCAACACGTGCTTCGACACGTGCTTGTCTGGGTTATTTGCATATATAGACCTATGGTTTCAGGGTGTAATGAATGAATTTATACTTTTGAGATTTGCAGAAATACCCCTGTGCGTGGTTTAATTGTGCATGTGCTTTATATAGTGGGAAATTTACACTGAATCCCCTAGACTTTTAGTACGTGTTACTAAGTAGTCCAGAGACTTTAGTTTTCTTGCAAATAGGTCCCTGAGTGCCTAGGTCACGTGCCTCGCGTGTGATTTCATGGAGAAATTGCACCGGACCTCCTGGAACTTGTTCTATTTGCGTATAGGTCCCTGTGCACTGTTCCCTTGTTTTTATTTTTAATAAAATAGCAAACCAATTCCAAATTTGATGGAAATTGGATACATAGCTCCTGCCATGGTGTAAAATTTTCTCTAAATTTTGGAGACATTTTTTATTTCAAATATTATTTTTAAAATTCAAAAACACACATTTTCTTTACTGTCTAACTTTAAAAATCACAAAAAATATTAAAACATCTCTAAAAATTACAAAAAAATTACAGATTGCTTGTTTTGCCTTGTTGATTTTCTGACCAATTTTGGTCATTTTTAGATTTATAAAACTTATAAAAATTGAAAAACACTAAAAACCCTATAAAAATTCTAATAATTAATTGAAAAACCCAAAATTAATAATTCTGGTGCCTAAATTTTCCTTATATTCTCTATTTTACAAGAAAATTACCTTCAGACTTGATAGGGCCATTTTGCATTTTAATTTGGCCCTCCAAGTCTGACTGGATAGTACCCTTCTTTTCTTATCTTGTTTTATTTTTATAAAATCCAATAAAAATCAGAAAAATACCAAAAATTACCTAAAAACAGTAAAAAATATAAAAAAAACAAAAAAAACATTTTTGTTTGAATTTTTGGATGATTTTTGAGTATATAAATAATTGTTTGGAGTTGCTTGATTTATTGCTTTTCTATTTTCTTAATTACATTAAAAATCCAAAAATATAAAAACATTAAAAATCCACCAAAAATGCCTTTTATTTTATTTTATTTCTTTTTTAGATTACTTCGTAGGCCGCGAGGCCATCACGTGCTCCCTGAGTCCGACCCTGGTCGCTATACCAGGCTAATCCAATAGCCAGGACCGCTATTATTTTTATTTGATTTTTACTCTATTTTGGTGGTCTGCTCTTAATTTTTCTTGTTGACCCGGATTTCTCTAGCGACTGAGGTCGCAACGACCTGAGTTTTATTTCTTCACCTTAGTTGCTTGGGATTTTATGGTCATCATACACCCAAATCATCCTAGAATAATTGTCAATAATAGATAAAAAGTACCTGCCACCTTCCAAATATGGGATTCCAGAAGGGCCCCAACAATCAACATGGATGTAGTCAACCATCTCCTTTGTCTCGTGAATAGCTTTACTGAATTGCTTATTTGTGTTGTATCCCTAACACACAATGTTCATACAACTCTAGCTTGGATCCCTTAAGATCCTCAATGAGACCATTCTGACCGATGATATTTATTCCCATCTAACTCATGTGTCCTAACAACATATGATATAATCCTGAATCCAACTTCACGTCTTGGGAAGCCCACTGGAACATGACTCATAACTGTAGGCCCCTACATGATGTATAGGTCTTCTATTGTTTCCCTTGATGACAACCATCCCAAGTTTGGTAACTTGCATAGCTATGCCTTCAGGGTTGTACCTATATCCTTTAGAGTCTAAAGACTCCAGGGGATATCGTGTTTTTTTCTCAGATCAGGAGCATAGCAAACTTCTATCACCATCCTCACGATCTCCATCATGCATCTTGATTTTCACAAAGTCAATCCCTACGAACTTGCATGTTGTATCATTCCCCATGACGACATTTCCACCATATATCTTCTCATTGGTGTAGAACCAATCTTCGTTTGGACTCATATGGTAAGAACACCTTTGATCAAGAATCCATGTATTATATGTTATCTTTTAATCTATAACAGTGGGAACTAGATCACCTTTAGAATATGTGCCTCCCTGAGCCACTACAGCAATCTTGACTTTTCCTTTCTTCTTTGGGCAGTCTTTCTTCCAATGTCCATGTTCTTTGTAGTAATTAAAGATGTCCTTGGAATTGTGATTCTTCGAATTGAACTTCTACTTTTCCTTTTTTGTGTAGCAAGAACTGATATGACTCTTTTCATGAGTCATAACCAAACCTACAACATTAGAGCCTTGCTTCTCGGTAGCCATATGTCGAAGTTCTTGCATATGCAGACTCGTGCGAACTTCCTCTAGGGTTATCTCTTCTCTTCCCATAATAAATGACTGAACAAAATTCTCATATCATAGCGAAAGAGAAACCGACAAAATCAATGCAACATCTTTAATCTTAACCTCTATAATTCTTAAATCCATCAACAATATATTTAAGAAATATAGTTGTTCTTTATGAGATGCCCCTTCATGCACATGGAGAAAAAACCGTCATTGTTTTACCAACTTGTTGGATAGAGACTTCATCATGTATAGACTCTCGAGTCTCAACCACAGACTGGTCATGGTTTTCTCGTCGACGACTTCCACGATGATCTCATCAGCCAACCACAGCATGATTGTCGAGTGCACCTTCTCTTCCTGCATCATCAAATAAGAGGGTTTGAGTGCTTTCACCCTCCATTGGTCCAATGGCGCCAGATGCTTTGCTACTTTAGAAGGGCCGACTTCTTGATCTGCCATAGACTGAATCCATTTCTCCCTATGAACTCTTTGATCTTCAGATTGTATGAAGACATCTTGCTCGATAACTAAACGGAACTAGATGCTCTAATACCAGTTTGTTGCTAATCATGAAAGCACATGAAGACACACATATTTACAAGGTTCACCCATAATGGGGACCATGGGCGATGATGATCGGTTTTTACTATGTGGAGAAAGAAGAAAGTACAAACGATGATTTAAAACACTAACAATTTTGATTTATATAGTACCTCTTCCCACACAAATAAATACTAAAACAAATAGGAATTCAAATCCTAAAGAAAACATGAGTTTGAATCCCAAACCAAACAAGACTTTGTCTGCAGGATTGAATATAATTCAATGCATATCAACTAATCTCATAGTTTGACATCCTCGTATTGGTTCAGAAGCTTTTAACTCTACTATTGTAAAAACCTCATGCTATTTCGAATTGGATTGGTGTGGTTTGCTGGGAGTTCTGTGGTTACAGGAAGTTTGGATTGGCAATCTAACCGAGATCTATCTCAAATCTTCCATTTGATTCTCCACCTAAAAGTTGAAGATCGAGTTTGGTCTGATCTTTATCAGGTAAAATAACTCGAAAGATGTGTCTTCCCAAGACTTCAGATACTGAACCTTCGAGGAGTACCTTCGAATCTACAACACCTGTAATGTTCATGAACAAGCTTCGGGCAAGCCAAAGGAGTAATCCTTTCCCTTGGTCCTTTCTTCCTTACTCATCATCACCGAGAGTGTTCTCTCTAATCAACAAGATAGAGATCCTTGTCTAGAGGCCAGTTCTAATTGCTAGCACCACACTTAAAATCACCACTCCAACAAGCCAAGGTCGAAGAACCTCCTCCCCGAGTCCTTGGTCTTTGACAATGATTGACTTAGAGCATAAAACGTTCAAAAATGCGATCGTCTAAAGTGCTTCAGCAGAAGAACAACGAAGGGCAGCCCCCAATCTCCATAATATCCAGAACGTTGACATGCACGCAACACCAATTCATCGATCACTCGACTTTGATCAATAACCACCTTTGATGAGTTGAGTTGAGCTTTAGGAGACAACTCTACCCAACGCGGCTGCTTCAAGCCTTCTTCCTCAATTGGGCGAGCCAAAATAGACTGTGAAGAGGAGGAACCGTTGGAGATGAGGAGTGACAATTGATGGTGCGAATGTCGTTGTTGGGTAGCCTTGAAGGGGCGGGAAGAGGAAGAAAAAGGGGGAGCGGACAAGTAAGGAGAGAGAGGGAAGTAATTTCCACCGTTGTATTTGTCATGTTTGATTAACTCAAGCAAATTAACTCAAGAAGGATCAAATTGACTGCATGGTTCTTGATGTTCAAAGGAGCAAGTTTACGGGAGTTAGGTAATAATTATGAAGAATATATGATCCAGAAGATAATTTACAATTTTTTTAGAGTTCACGATGTAAAAATCCCTACCTATTTAATATTTACATAGAATATATTCCAATTTTTCATATTTTTAATGTACAATTTTAGCAGAGAAACAAGTAAAAAGGGAATAGTTCATCGCAATATACATCAAGGAAGGCTGTGCCTCCAAGAATTGATCTTACATATCACAATCTTAACAAAAATACTAACCCCAAAAAGTTACAACCCCATGCTAATACCCGAGAAGCAGCAACAGATGAAGGATGATAATAAGCATAAAGGAGAAACACCAAGTCCAATCCTTGCCAAAAGAAGGGGGAACAGAAGGTGTCATATCAATTTCCCGTAGTATCATAGACACTACAAGGAAAACAAGTTGTGGCTACAGAACTATGGCCACGGATATGGGGTTTGTGGCCACAGAATTGGGTTCTGGCCACGACGTACAAGTCTCATCGCGAGAGTTTTCTAGCCACGAATATGCCGTGGCTACTACAAGTAGCTACAGAATTTATCGTGGCCACAACCCTTATATGAAAACTTTGGCCACAGATTGTGGCTACGAGAAACTAGTGGCCACGGAATTATCGTGGCCACAAGTTTCCGTAGCCACATTCCGTGGCCACAACCCATTTTTCTTGTAGTGAGAGTTCATCGTCCAGTGACGGAGACAAGGGGGGCGGGAGGGGGCTTGGCCCCCTGTCTCCCAACAATTCTTATTATATGTATTATATAATAGTAATAAAGTATGACTTAAATACAATAGTTAAATACAAATGCTAATAAGTTGTATAAAATGCCCCCTTCCTCATTTATAAGTTG
Organism: Ottelia alismoides; assembly: GCA_037367405.1. NCBI lineage: Eukaryota > Viridiplantae > Streptophyta > Magnoliopsida > Alismatales > Hydrocharitaceae > Ottelia > Ottelia alismoides. Next base: position 96,606 of record JAZKJV010007829.1, on the reverse strand, counting down.
TATATAATTCTTCCACCCTTATTTCTCAATAAAAAATCAATAATATTATCTGAATACGATAATTTTATTATTAACATTTGTATGTTTTACATGAACTACATGATATACACAAGTACAAGAACAAAATAGGTATGCAGAGATTTTTTATATTTGAAATTAGAAAGAATGTGATATCCATTGTTATATCAATACGCCCATATAGTGACGCTTACCTTCATGATTTTAATATCGACGATTAGTTAAGATTCTGAAAAATATGACGAATAAACGGTACTATATTGACATTCGTTAATGATATAGTAGTAGGTATGACATTCGTCTCTAATTTTTACATAAAAACAATTTTGTAACAAATAATACTCATAATTATATATTTTAACAACGAATGAAATATTAATAGATTAAAAAAATCCATATATACACATTTCACTATCATGGATCATTCCCTTTATTAAAGATGTATAATTAACTATCAGCATTTACATGCTGTACGCATGCCGACCTTATATCTTTTTATGAACTTTCATTTTGAACGTAAACAAACCCATTAAAAATTCCAGATTATTAAAATAATCATCAAAATCTAGAATTTAAAGAGTAATTACATTATGCAAAAGATACCAACAGTATGCAAAAGATACCAAAATAAAGATATAAATGATTAGTTATGGACAAGCATATAAGTGTCATCATATCCAAATTTATTTTAATACATGAGTATGGATGTCAATATAGATATCAACGAATATGAATAATGTATTATTGTAACTTGAAAATTGGGTGTATATATATAATAAATATGGATTGAATATGAATACAATCACAAATACTTTATAAATTAGCTTATATATCTCTTTCCTCTCTCTCTCTCTCTATATATATGAATTGAATGACTTATTATGATACAAATACAATATATATACATGTGTGTGTGTGTGTGGATTTAATGCGGCTGCCCCCAGGGGTAGCCAACATGGCTGCCCCGTCCCCCTATTTCGGCGTTTTTTTTATTTTTTTCGAAAAATATCGTCATGTATATTCATCTCTATATCCCTCCTATATGTCATTCAAATTTCATCAGAAACAGAGACTCCTACGGCCTCCATTGAGATGATGCCGATTTAGAAAATCCTGTTACCGTTAAAAAATGGTTGTCTAGATGGAGGCCGTAGGAGTCTCTGTTTCTGACGAAATTCGAATGTCATATAGGATTGATATAGGGATGAATATACATAGTGATATTATTTGAAAAAATAAAAAAAAGGTCAAAAATGACGCGGGAGCAGCCATGTTGGTTTCCCCAAGGGGCAGCCCCATTAACCTCTCTCTCTCTATATATATATCGTAAGAATTATACCGAATATAAAGAAAAGGTTAAAAGTTTTATTATATGTAATCTAAAATAAATATACGGCTATATATTAAAAAAACAAATAAAAATATAGACAAAAATGTACGTGGACACCAAAAAGACATTTATATATGTATTCATTTTAATACAGATACATATACACCTGTCAAAATATATTATAAGGAATGGGTACATACATATATATCCCTTTGTATCCCTACATTAAGTCTGATATAATTTTACTTTTTTAAAATATTAGATTTAATGGTACTACTTAACATTGTGTTAATAAAAGTTTTTGTGATTTGAAGAATTATGTAAGGACCTTTTTGTCCATACAATGTTTGTTTGGATATTTATGTGAAATCGTAAATTTATAGAGGCATCTTTGTAAAAAATTCTTGTAAATAAATATAGAAATTAAAACGATAAATAATAATAAAGATAAACTATATATATAATGTATATATATGTATGTGTATGTGTATCTATATATGTATGTGTGTGTGGTCTCAACAACTTGGCCCCCCCAAGTAAAAATTTCTGACTTCATCCCTGTTCATCGTGGATGAAAAGGCTTGAGCATAATATCTTTTAATATACCGTTATTAAGAACAACTTTGAACACTTAAAAGGTTTATTTTTAATTGTAATAAATGAAAATTTCCATTTGGCATCCATGCAAAAGTTAATCAGATATCTAAAATGACCAATACATGACTATATCCAACATTGCAACTTTCATTTAATAAATCTCCACAGTAACAAATTGAGTTTAGAACGCCATAAAATATATGCAGTATATTATATCATATTCAATATGCAACACCAAAACGAGACAACAATGAAATATGATGGCATATTTATGCAATTGCAGCATCTTACCTTTGTGTATTGAGTTTTTTTTGCAATTATAGAGGTTTATATACACTCGATATGATATGTGAATAATATCACATCAAGTTATTTTCAACCCATGCAAACATACAAAATACTGAAAATGTACTAACAAATTGCCCCTATAGCAAGTCCATTGCATGTGATTTACTCCAATCCAAGTTAGCCCTTCTAATCAAACGGGAACTTACGCCAGAATAATTCATACACTATCTTTTAGCCCTTGGTCCTAGGGTAGTGTTGGATTACCAAGTTATCCCTCGGCAGTAAGATAGTCCATTAACTTACCAAAGATGCATTGAAGTAGTCATTAGTATCTCCAAAATAAGTACGCCGATCATCTCATTTCTTAAGCTTGTCATCTTGAACTTGCTTTTTCTCCTTTAACCTAAAATCCGAGTTTGATCCATAGACTAGCAATATGATGAAGATTAAAATACCAACGCAAACTCTTCCTAGGTGCGAGAAGGAAGCTTACCTTGAGTTTTTGGCTTTTGGAGAGGCTCTCAATGACCAGAGGTATTCTTGGGGCTTCTTCTTCCAAGGTATAAACCATTAGATGTCCATTATACTACAAGGAGTATGTGTATATTTTATGTGAATTTTCACAATCATTTGCATGATATGTTCTCATAGGTGAAAATTTGTGTTAAATGCATGGTTTAGTTTAGGTTGAGATCCTATACAAGCATGTAACCTTTCATGCTTGAAGATATACAATTAGTTCCTTATTATGTACATAAACATATATAAGCAACCAACATCATCTTATTTAAGGATCTCATTTTGTTCAAACACCATGAACATGGAAATCAAAATCAAAAGCTTTGATAATCGAAAATCCTCTAGCAAGTAAGCATGGCCTTGAAAGATACATGGAAAAGCATAATGATGAGTTTGAACTCGCATACATTCTCAATACTTATTGCTAAAATATGTAAAAAAAACTCAAATAAAAGGATGGAGTTTTCCCAAGTGAACTCTTCTACCTACCTACTTTCGCGTGCTCCCTTGCATCCATGACAACCTCTAGGAAAGGAAAAGAGTAGTTAGTCATCTAACCCGCTCAAGAAAAAAGAGAATGAGACGGAGAACACACCGATAATGAATTATAATGCAATATAATCATGGTAGAAGAAACCAAATACTATTAGATCTTCATAATAAACTTCTCAAGGATACGTAACGAGTAAAGGGGTCCTAGATGTAAGCCCACTAACTCGCATAAGTCCTGACACTAAGTAATGAGTGATTAAATAAGAGAGTAATGCAATTGAATCTTGAATAAACTCTAATATCCCATCTAAATACATAACTCAACCATTAACAAATATATGAATATAAATAAAGACTAACATGATAAAATAATTAGGAGAATCACCTTGGCAAATTTTTTAGGTATAAACAACATTTGATTGATATCAAATAACACTGTGTCATATCCATTTAATTTTGCAAATGAAGCCGAAAATGTAAAAATGAGTATACATACATCAACATATATAAAATGAAAGCACATAGAGAAGATTATAACCTCATATCATTGAAGTGTCGATGAATTACTTTCCTTAGAGAGAAAATTCATACCTTAGAAGGAATAAGAGGTGACGTTGTAGCAAGGCGAACAAATTCCAAAAACTAGAGTCCAACATAGTAAATATAAAAAAAACTCATTAGTAGAGAGTCAAGTTCTTATTCAACTTTCAACAACTCGCCAATGTCTGAGTCAAGCGAGGCGAGCATGCGTACCTAGTTCACATATCTATATTAGCATTGAGCCCACACTTGCATATAACATTACAATTTTATTAAAAAAATTAAAAGTTTAAATATCTATATGTGGGACTTTCTTCGGCCTAACTAAAATTGAAATATTAAAGTGCATATTTTAGATTTCCTTCTTATCTAAATTTTGATTCCATTCATTTTGGTAATGTAGACAAGGATCGAGCCCATGCAATTTGGTAAATGGAATGAAATTTTTAATTACATCTAAAAAATCTCTCCCATAAAGATTTAGGAAGTCGGCTGCATACAATGAATAAAATCCGTTGCTCTCATGTGACTGTGCTACATAGTAGAAATAGAATCAAACAAACAAAAGAAGTAGGAAACAACCACCCCACAAAACGTAGAAGTTCAACTTTAATTTGGCTATATTCTTGACATTGCTGGTGGGTCCTTCATTATATAATGGTAGAATGCTCGTACATGTGATAGAAAATTAGAACTAACCCTAAGGGCCTGTTTGGTTGCAGGGTTGAACATGGTTGGGTCGGGCAGGGGTACCCCTGTGAATAGTAAACTGTGAGGAAGAGAACCCTGTTTGGTTGGAGGGGTAACCCGGGTTGGGCCAAACCAACCCTGTCCAACCCTCCAACCAAACAGGCCGAGAATAAACATGAATAAGGATGGAAAATAAAGAGAATAAGAGTCTATTCTATGTTCGGCTAGAAATATAAGAATAAGGAGAATAAGGTGGAATAAGGGTAGATAAGGTGGAATAAAGATGGGAATAATGGCATAAGGATGGGAATAGTCGTACTCTTGAGAACCGTGCCGAGCGAAGAACTGACCCCTTATTCCAGTGCTTTTTCTCCAAACGGATAGAGCCTAAGAGAATTTATACTGCATCCCAGCCCCCATAGAGACACATCTCCCTAAATTGAAGGACTCTCAAATCCAAATATTAATAGGACTCTCAAATCCAAAAAGGAGACCAGTAAAGTATTGAGTTGAATATATCGGTTAAGATTAAGGTGCAAAAAATCGGAATGGACAGGTCCGAGTATAATAAATCCTTGAAATTGCATAAGAGAGACCATCCGGTACAATAACATGTATGTATGTGTGTATGACACATGTATTTTTTCTTTTTTATGAATGATTTTTATGAAATTATGCATTTGTTGGATTATTTCATTATCCTTATCTATGTTAAATTGTAAGTTGATATTTAGATTAAAACTATTATAAGATATGGTATTTTTTTCATTTGTATAATAAATGAAGAAGTAAACTCTTCTAATGAAAGATTATTTAATAGATGTAATATTCGTTTTTTCGGTTCATAAAGCCGATTTAACCGGTCGGACCAGTAAATTAAGTCCGGTCAGATTTTTTCGATCGATATTAATGACGATGTTATGCTGATGTCATTACCTGTCCGACCGGTTTAAACCGACGATCCGACCTTAGATCGAACCGAAGAAAAATCGATTCAGTGACCGATCTGATTTTTAAAATCTTGATTAAGATTCAAGCCAAAAGACTGCAAATGTGCATGCATGATGCAAGGCGCATGTCGTTCGCCATCTGGATTAAATAAACTATCCCCAACATACTTGGAAAACAATTAAATGACTTGTAGAAGAGATTGAAACTGCAGAATCCAATATGAAGGTTTCTTTCTCGTGCGTGTGCAGTGGACGCCCTCAGACGAATCGCTGACAAGTTACACGTGCGGTGGTGGGACTTCAGCATGAATCCAAGCAGCGGCAATGGCGGGTGGGTTCTCCAATCCGACGACACCGCCAAAGCTTCCAACCTCTCCTGCGGTCGATGCAGCATTACAAGTGGCACCAACCTATGCCATGTAGTAAGCATGTACTAATAACATATCAAATACCCTCTCCTCTCTTCTTCCATCTCTGTCAGCTCTTCTTTCATTTGCTATGTTCTTGGCCGCAGCCAACTCGACGGCCAGAATCTAGACGGGTATCTCCCCCCGGATTTTGTTGACCTTCCGTTCTTGGAAGTAATGTGAGCACAAGGAATGCTTTCTTTTTCTTTACTATACTCGCCCCTATTGTCTTCTTCTTATTGTTTGTACAATTGCAATTGTATGGCAGTCTTCTCACCCGCAACTACATCAATGGGACCTTCCCTGTTGCTTGGACCTCCCTCCCACTCGTCAGATTGTAAGCATCCTCTCTCCGTCATTCCCTCGAACACCGTATGGGTTGCTTTCAACATCACCGTTTCTTGGTAATTTCGCAGGGAACTGATGGGGAATCGACTCAGTGGCCAGATACCTGAAGAGATTGGGAACCTCAGTGCACTCGAGATTCTGTAAAGTTTTCATCTCTCTCTCTCTCTCTCTCTCTCTCTCTCTCTCTCTCTCTTTCTCTAAAGTTAGAAAACACTGAACTCTGTTCTTTTGGATGGGAACCAGTTACCCAAAAAACTGTCATTTCCCCCACATTGTTAGATGTTCTAAGCTAAGCTCAGATTCCACAATCCGACTGCTATTTAATGCCGCAGTAGTACAAATATAACCTTGACACCATGTTATTTGATGTGCAGACACTTGGAAGGCAACTTATTTGAAGGGCCTCTTCCTAGAAATCTTGGAAAGCTGACCAAATTGACAAGGCTGTGAGTGATTTTCTATTTATTTGGTTAATATGTGCATTGGCAAAAGGTTTACGTAATCAGAATATTGACTTTATTCGCAGTTGTACTTGTATGATAATGCTAAGGATTTGTTTCAGAATGTATCAGTGACTGATAAGTTGAATCCCATTTTTTGCAGAATTCTATCTTCAAATGACTTTGTAGGGGAACTTCCAGATACACTTGCGAATCTTAAGAACCTAAAAGATCTGTAAGCTTTTGGTTATCTTGACGTTCTTTCTTTATGTTATATTTGAATTGTGGTTTCGATCTACAAGCTTTGAATTAATTATGAAGAGGAAATGTATCAAACTCCTGCCTTTTTTTGGATCATTGATAGATACCTGGTGTAGATCCTACAAAATGTTTTTTGAAAAGGAAAGAGGGTGCATCATTCGAAGCTGCACGTAAAGAAGACTTTTATAAATCACAAATTAAAGGTACTAGAGTCAAGGCTCGCATAGGGCCGTTGCATGGTCATATACATTCTCCACATAAATGTGCTATCCTTTGAACATTAGCTAATTCATTGCTGTAGAAATCCAAAGAGAGAACATTGAGAAGAAAGGATTTACATGGAAACCCTACGGAAAGGGAAAAAATCACAGGGACATATAAAACCCTAATCTTACTCACATGAGATTAGGGCACTCTTCACTATAATCATCATAAAAAAACAAGGAGGGATGATTACTTTATATTATATATGTGGGGAGAGAGAGAGATGGTAATCGGTCCCTCGTCAAAGATCCGTTTGCCCAACTAATTAGCTCATCCTCAGCACTTCCCCTCAAGTTGAGCATACATGTTAATGGCCAACTTGTCTACATTCAACTCAAATTGCATTGATGAGTTTTTCCCTCTCCACAAGGTATCCACATAAATCCTTTCTTCTTTGTGTTGTTCTCTCTATGGATTTCTCTCCGTAGGTAGTCCCTTTGTGAAAAGATTTGCAACTTGATCAATGTATTTCACGTGAGGAAGGCAGACACATGCTTTGTCCTATCATGCATTACGAGAGTTGGCAAAATTTACCTTTACTTTATTGGCCCATAACATCTTCATAGGTATACATACACTAGCACCCAACTCTTTCAACAAAATTTTCAACCACAAGATTTCAGTGACACCATTTGTGAGGGCACGATATTCAGCTTTGACATTGGATCTAGACGCAACATGTTTGTTGATATGCCATGAATCCTGCCTTTTCGACCCAAGTTGAAGAACCCCGTATACACCCCCTCCTGTCGTATCATACCATACCCTTCTAAACTCCCCTAGGGTTAGAGCTCTCAGTATCATGTATATTCTCTTCTTTCTCCATATAGTGAAAATTGATCACCGCTGCTCAAGGATGTAGCCCAGTTACGGGTGAACCTTGTAGATCCGTGTATCTCCGTGCTTGCTTGATTGATCTCGTTTGTGTGTGCTTCCGCGATTCACAACAATTTGGTATTAGAGCATCGGGTTCCATCTAGATCACCAAGCAACATGACAATGCATAATATGAAGAATGAGAAGTTCACATAGAAGAACAAATATAGTCTATGGCAGATCAAGATGCGCACCCTTTTAAAGTAGTAGGGTGTGCATGAAGAAAAGGTGTAATCGACGATCATGTTGTGTTTGGCGGACGAGAATATTACATTGATGAGGATTCCGTAGTCAGTCTATGGTTGAGACTCGAAAGTCTGTACATGACGAAGTCTCTGCAACAAGTTGCTAGTAAAGCAACACATGTCACTCTTCGTATATAGGAAGGTACATCTCTTGAAGAAGTTCTAGATCGCGTAAATACATTGTTAATGCATTTAAGAAACGTAGATGTTAAGATTGAAGATGATGATGCTGCCTTGATTTTATTGGTTTCTCTTCCATTATCATATATGAATTTTGTTCAATCATGTATTGTGGAAAGAGAATCGATAACCCTAGAGGAAGTTCACGTGAGTCTGTATATGCGTGAACTTCATCATATGGCAACCGGGAAGCAGGAATCTAATGATGTAGGTTTGGTAATGACTCATGAAAAGAGTCATGTGGGTTCCGGTTGCAAAGAAAGGAAAGCAGAAGTCCAAGTCGAAGAAATACAGTTCTAAGGACATCTGTAATTACTGCAAGTAACTTGGACATTGGAAAAAGGACTGATCAAAGAAGAAAGGAAAACCCACGGTTGCTGCCATGGCTCAGAGAGATGTAGACTTCGAAGATGATCTGGCTCTCACCATCACAGACCAGAAGACGACAGATAACACATGGATTGTTGACTCGGAATGTTCTTACATATGACAAATGAAGTTTGATTATGCACTTATGAGAAAATAGATGATGGAAACGTTGTTATGGGGAATGATGCAGCGTACAAGATTGTAGGGATTGACTCTATGAAGATCAAGATGCAAGAAGGAGTCGTGAGGACGGTGACAGAAGTATGTCATGTTCCTCATTTGAGGAAGAACCTGGTATCTCTTGGAGTCTTGGACTCTAAAGGATATAGGTATATTGTTGAAGGTGGATTCATGCGTGTTGCCAAAGCTGTGGTGGTTGTCATCAAGGAAAACAAGCAGAAGACCCTATATATCATACAAGGGTCTATAGTTACAGATTCTGTTGAAGTGGTATCCCAAGTCGTGAGATCGGAGTCAGAATTGTGGCATATGCAGATGGGACACATGAATCGAATGTGGATAAATATCCTCGATCAGAATGGTTTGATTGGGGATCTCAAGGGATTCAAACATGAGTTTTGTGAACATTGCGTGTTCGGGAAACAACACAGGAAGCAATTCAGTAAAACTACTCACAGAACGAAGGAGACACTCGACTACATCCATGGTGATTCTTGGGGCCCTTCATGGGTCCCATTTTTGGGAGGTGTAAGGTATTTTCTATCTGTTATTGATGATTACTCATGGATGGTGGTGTGGGTGTACATGATGAAACACGAGTGAGGTATTTCAGACCTTCAGGAAGTAGGTGATCTTGATGGAGAACCATGCTTTTAAGAAGGTAAAGCATCTTTGTACAAATAACATGCTGGAGTTCTGTTCATCAGAGTTCAATGAGTTCTGCAAAGAGGAACGCATTATGAGACACCACACCGTTAGAAATATGCCACAAGAGAACAAAGTTTCGGAATGAATGAACATGACGTTGCTGGAGAGAGCAAGGTATATGCTCTCTAATGCTGGACTTGGTAGAGCATTCTAGGCTGAAGCTGTGAATACATCTTGTTACTTGGTGAATTCAAGTCTCGCAACCGCTATTGACTGCAAAATACCGATAGAGGTATGGCCCGATAATCATACTGATTAATTTTTTTACGATTTTTTTGGTTGTACTGCCTATTATCATGTTAGTGAAGGGAAGTTAGATCCAATGGTGAATAAAGGAATGTTTACATGATATGGTGCATGAGTAAAGGGGTACAAAATCTGATTTCATTCTGCTCATAGAATTATTGTTAGCAGGAATGTTAAATTTGATGAGAATTCCATGCTTCACTCGAGTGATGAGTCTGTTAATGCAGGGACATGTGATGATGTGCACGAAGGTGGAGTTCGAACTGACACCAAATAGTGGTTACACAGTTGATCATGCCACTCCTAATCAGGTTGTTATTGACCAACCTGAAGTTAAGCAATCAGAGGTTGGATAACCATGTGTTGCTATTGATCGATCCCATAAAAAATACATCCGCTGCAGAGATACGGATTTGAAGACATGGTTGCATTTGCACTATAGGTTGCGAAAGAGGCAGAGTCTCCAGAGCCCTCCACTTATAGGGAGGCCATAACTGGGGTTGAATCTGGGCAATGGATTGCTGCTACGGGTGAGGAGATGGAATCTCTTCATAAGAATCAGACATGGGAGCTTGTCAAGTTGCCAAAGGGGAGAAAGGTCATTGGATGCAAATGGGTCTTCAAGAAAAAAATTGAATCTCAGGCAGTGAAGACATTAGATATAAGGCACGCGTAGCCACGAAAGGTTACCGTCAGAAGGAAGGTGTGGATTACAACGAGATATTTTCTCATGTTGACATACATCCATCAGGATGCTACTAGCTTTTGTAGTACATCGAGACTTGGAGCTGGAATAGTTAGATGTAATGATAGCTTTCTTGCATGGTGAACTCGAAGAAGACATTCTTATGAGCCAGCCATAGGGATTCCCATCTCAGGGTAAGGAAAATCATGTGTGCAGATTGAAGAAGTCCTTGTATGGGCTTAAGCAATCTCTCAGATATTTGTACAAAGAGTTTGATAGTTTCATGACTGATCATGGGTTCAACAAAAGCCCCTATGATTCTTGTGTTTACCACAACAAGGTGAAGGATGACTCCATCTATTTGTTCCTGTACGTTCGAGGACATGCTGATTGCTGCCAAGCAAAAGAGTACCATAGATGATCTGAGGAAACTCCTTAGTTCAGAGTTTGACATGAAGGACCTTGGTGCAATGAAGAAGATTTTAGGGATGTAGATCATTAGAGATCGTACAAAAGTGAAGATTTTCTTTTTTTCAAAAGAACCACATTGAGAAAGTTCTAATGAGATTAGGATGTCTACATCCAAGCCTCTAGGTACTCCATTCACTGTGAATATTCATCTTTCAGTTTCATTCACACCTAAGTTAGATGCAGAGAAGGAACAAATGCCACGTGTTCCCTATACTGGCGCAGTTGGGAGTCTTATGTATGCCATGGTATGCACAAGACCTGACATCACTCATACTGTGAGCATTGTTAACATATTCATGGGAAACTTAGGGGTAGGCAGTCAAGTAAATTTTTCGCTATTTGAGAGGAACATCAGACATTGACCTCATCGACAGAAGTGATTCAGAGTGTTTGGTTGATAGATATTCAGATTCAGACTATGTTGTGGATGTCGACAGGAGGAGATCAATGACAAGCTACATTTTCACTTTGGGGAACTAGGTGATCAATGACAAGCTACATCTTATATTGTTAAGTATTATATGTTGGGCAGAGAACACATAATTACATTGATATATATATATATAATTATAGTTTTATTTAGTTTTTTCTATAAATTGAGGCTTATGCCTTGACCGCCTCGAGGCTACGTCTCACCTCGATTCTAAGGAAAACGCCTCGTTCCACCTTTAGTTTTTTCAAACCTTGAACCCAGGTTAAAAAACCCCACATGCATCCCCTCCTGCCATGCCATACCCCAACAAGATGGGGGTCTCGCTAAGGTTCTTTTTGTATTCTGATATATAAATCTGTTTGTTTCAGGGATCCATTTATATGGGAGTAGTATATAAACTCCCTTAGGGTTAGGGATCTCAATATCCTCGGTATTCTCTTTTTTCTCCATAGAGTGAAAATCGATTGTCACTGCCCAAGGATGTAGCCAAGTATGGGTGAACCTTGTAAATCCGTGTGTCTATGTGTTTACTTGATTTATCTCGTTTGTGCGCACTTCCGCAATTCACAACAAATATTTATCTATTCTTCAAATAACCATCTTCAATCAGAAAGGGTATAGATGTTACGACCCTCGCTCCAGAAAGCGCTACATCAATGCGGATGTCACTTTCTTCGAGTCTCTTCCAAGTTACTCTAGGTTCGGTACTCATGTTCCTCCCCCAGCTACATACATTGCTCCACGTCTTGTCCCCCTTCCACATGATGATTTTTATAGGACTACTACTCTGCAAGGACACACCCCTTCTGATCCTGCACCATCTCGACAGGTATGTCCCTCAACTGAGTCTTTACAGACTAATAGCCCTTCTATATCCATGAATACAATCACATGCACTAAGGAAGGGGACAAGACAATGTCTCTCTTGGTACAGTACTAAACATCCTACTTATGATGCAGTGTCCTTTTCTGGACTTGGCTTCTCTTACAGATAGTTTGCAGAGGTGGCCTAGATAGTTTGCAGAGGCGAGCTCTGATATAGTTATTGTTGAGATATTAGTTATCTTTATTATTATTTTCTTATTTTCTTTTTCTTTTATCTTCTTCTTGTAGTTTGTCCAATAGGCTCCTCTTCTATATAAGAGAACCCTAGAGTCTCTCATTAATGTGATTCGTTTTGTTTCCTCTACATGGTATCGGAGAGACGGTCCTAGATCAGAGTTCTCGTATCCCACCTAACCCTATCCACCCTCCTCCTCCCAGCACCATCGACGTGCCGCCGCCACCCAGGTCTCCGACCACCTAGTAGTTGTTGCCCAGGCCTCCGGCCGCCACCGCTGTCTAGGGCACAACCAGCCCCTCCACCAGCCATCCCGTGTGCCCCTGTGCGCCTCTGCGACTCGATCTGCAGTCTGAATCGATCTGATTTTGATCGGAAAACGTGATTTAAGATCTATAAATCATGTTTTCCGGCCCTAGCGAGCATCAGAGATTGATGAGAATGGTTATATGAGTCTACACGCACAACCAATCCTTAGTATGATCCTATAGACTTATTCATATCGGTCTACTCCTCAGTTGAGTTCCGTTGTTCGACCGTTTTTCCATCATGTCAGAGAACAAGGGTGATATTTTTCGTTCGGAGTCTTTAAGGGCCTGGCCCTATCACTAAGATGGATGAGACCAACTATGAGTTGTGGTCCATGCAGTTTCTCACCCTCATGCAGTGCAACAACAAGGAGCACATCTTGACAGATCCAGAGCCAACGGATGAGACTGGGGTTAATGCTTCTTGAAGCAAGATGAATCGTATGTGTGTGTTTAGCTTTGTGGGACCCTCACCACAGAGATAGCCAATGATATTCTGAATTAGCCCATCGCCAAAGCGATGTAGGATACTTTGACATCCACCTATGCTCAAGTGAAGAATGAGACTAAGATTCTTCAGCTATTGTTTGATATCTACAAGGCCAAGCAGAATGGTCGTCTTCTGCATGTGTACTACTCTTCGCTCCGTGGCATGTTTGAGAAGCTTCATAGCTACATGTATATTACCACTCTACTGAGCAACATATGATGTATAAGAACTCCACGATGGTTGGAGTCTTCATGGATGGACTTGATACAGAGTATGATGCTGCGCGTACTCAGCTTTTCACCGGATCTACCATACCTCCCATAGAGGAGGCTTATAGTTGTCTCAGCCAGATTATCATGCCTTCTACTACCAGTTCTCCGCTCTTTTCAACGATGACCGCTTCTCGTGGCCGAGGAGGGATGATCCAGTCCAGAGGACGCACCCCTCGTAGCAAAGGCAGTGGACGTCAGTGTGGCCCTTGCACTTACTGTCACCGGCCTGGACATGCAGAGGATACATGCTACCAGAAGTATGGAAATCCTACCTCTGGTCGTGTAGAAAAATAGATCGAGTCTCTATAGTAGGCACCACCACATGCAGAGGATACATGCTACCAGAAGTATGGGAATCCTGCCTCTGGTCATGTAGCGAGACGATCCTCTTCTAGTTGGCACCACCACTACAGATACCGCAACCGCAACCAGAGCCTCTTTGATCTCTTTAGGTATCACTTATGCTTTCGAGCTCTTTAGGTATCACTTATGCTTCACTGGTAGTACTGGTGCAGATATGGCAGAGTGGATTATGGACTCCGGTGCTTCTCACCACCTGTGTGGAGACAGAGCGCAACTGAGGTCCTATAGGACCATACCACCTGGCAGATGGGTTTTCATTGCTAATGGAGACCACTTACCCATTATAGGACAGGGGGATGTGCATTTGACGTCGTCCATGCACCTTCAGAACGTTTTATATACTCCCGACTTTCAGATGAATTTACTTTCCATTAGTCAGATTACTAAGGATCTGCATTGTTGTGCTATTTTTGACCCTTCATCTCTTGTGTTTCAGGACATACTCACGGGGATGGTGATTGGATGTGGTCGTAAGCAGCAGTGGCTCTACAGATTGGTCCAACCTCCTCATGCTGGCGTTTCTACTATTCCTACTGGATAAGTCTCTCCATATATGTTGCACCTTCGTTTTGGCCACCTTCCTCTACAGAAGTTGTGTCATATTCTCCCTCAGATTTCTACGAGATCCTTCTTTCAGTGTGAGGCAAACCAGCTTGGGAAGCATCGTCGTTCCTCCTTCCATCCCATCAGAGTCGGAGCAGTTCTCAATTATTTGAGCTCCTTCATTTAGACATTTGGGGTCTGAGTCATGTTCCTGATCACTAGGGACACTGTTTTTATCTGGTTGTGGTCGATGATTTTTCTAGATTTTTCTGGATCTTTTTATTGAAGAATAAGTCTGAGGCTGGATCTGTGATCAAATATTTTATTAATGAGATAAAGAATATTTTTCTGTCAATGTTAAATATCTTCGCTCTGATAGTGCCTTAGAATTCTGCACTTTACAGCTTTCTGAATTTCTTAGATCTCTTGGCATTGTTCACCGGACCTCATATGCCTATACTTTCCAGCAGAATGGTGTTGTCGAGCGTAAACATCGTCACTTGCTTGATGTGACCAGAACCTTGCTGATACAGAGTCGTGCTCCTCATGCTCACTGAGGTGATGTTGTCCTTACTGCATGCTTTTTGGTGAACCGCATGCCGTCGTCTGTGTTGGGAGAGAAGATTCTCGATTGTGTTTCCTGTGAAGGATCTTTTCTGCCTTACACCTCTATGTTTGGATATGTTGCTTTTGTTCATGATGTCTCTCCAGGTCATGACAAGATCTCTCCTAGAGCTGTCGAGTAAGTGTTTGCCGGCTACTCTCGTATCCAGAAGGGGTACTGTTGCTTTGATCCGCTAAGGTGGAAATACTTTGTCAGTGCTGACGTTACTTTCTTTGAGTCTGTTATGTATTTTTCTCCTACAGGTGACAGACTAGTCTCATCTGACTTTGACGATGAGATCTACATGCCTCCACCTCCTACTGTCGTTTCTCCACCTCCCTCTACTCCTGCTCTACCACCACCTCCTCAGCCATCACCGTCGCCGCCATCTACGCCTACTCCTGCCTTTACACCTGCTCCTATGGCTCCACCTTATATTGTAGCTCAGTTTCTGCCATGTATTTTCACTCGTGGGTCTCGCTCGGTTCCCCCTGCTCACAAGATTTACCCGTCATCCAACATGCCTCGTGTATGTAATGATGTTTCTACTGATGGCACTACTGAGTTGTCTGTGCAGCAGTATCCCATACAGGATGAGCAGGTGCCCTCTCAAGAGGGGAACTCACAGGTTACAGACTTGGCAGATGATCTTAATGTACTGATTGCTCTGTGTAAGCTGAAACGTAAGCTACTTATCCTCTTACAGCCTAGATTTTCTTGAGCAGGTTGTCAAAGGATTTCAGAAGATTTACCTTGGTACTATCAGTTGTAGATATACCACAGACATATCAGGAAGCTTTTTAGGACAATTAATGGAGGTTAGCCATGGAGGAGGAGATGGGTGCGCTACAGCCACATGGTACGTGGAGTCTTGTTTCTGCTCTAGTTGGTGCATCCGTTGTGGGATGCAAATGGGTGTTCACTGTGAAACACCGTATGGATGACAGTGTGGATCGCTATAAGGCGAGACTTATGGTATGCGGGTTCATCCAGACATATAGGGTGGATTATCAAGATACTTTCTCTCCAGTTGCCAGGCATTCTACTCTGTGTATTCTACTTTATGTTGCCATGACATGAGATTGGTCCCTTTACCAGCTTGATGTGAAGAATGCCTTCCTCTATGGTGATCTACAGGAGGGGGTCTACATGCAGCAACCACCTGGGTTTGCTGCTGATGGGGAGTGTCAGAAGGTTTGCAAGCTACACAAGGCTATCTATGGCCTTAAGCAGAGTCCAAGAGCATGGTTCCAGAAGCTCTCAGACTTGATAGAGCAGCAAGGGTTTGTACGATCAATTGGTGATCACTCCTTGTTTATGTAGAGGACCTAAAGGGGTACTATTATCATTCTTGTTTACGTTGATGACATTTATTATTACATTAGATGATGAACATGGCATTCAGGGTGCTAAGGACTTCTTAGGTCAGCAGTTTGTGACCAAGGACCTTGGACATTTACGTTACTTCCTTAGACTGGAGTTTGCCAGGAACCAACGAGGTCTTGTGATGGCCCAAAGGAAGTACGTTACAGATTTTCTTTCAGAGACAAACATGGCAGATTGCAGGCTTGCCACTACTCCTATTGACCCACGCATGAATGATAGTGAGGAGGTCGACAAAGGAGGTACAAGGAGCTTGTTGGCAAGCTACTATATGTGACTATTACCATGCCCGACATATCCTTTACCGTGAGCAAAGTGAGTAGTTTGTGGAGCAGCTCAGACATGCACATATGGATGCAGTCCATATGATTCTGAGATACCTGAAGACTTCACTTGGTACGGGACTTCACTTCAGCAGAGGCACATCTCTCTCAGTTATAGCATGTGCAGATGCAGATTATGCTTGGTGTCCAAAGGATAGAAAGTCAACATCAGGCTTTGCTTTGTTCACAGGGAATTCTCTGCTTTCATGGAAGAGCAAGAAGCAGACTGTGGTTGCCATATCGATTGCTGAGTTAGAATATAGGGCCATGTCACATGCTAGTACAGAGATGATGTGGGTCAGATATGTTCTTACTAACCTGACTATAGAGGTGCCTCTTCCCATGCACTTCAATGTGACAATCATGATGCTCTTTTCATTGCCAACAATCCAACCTTTCATGAGAGGATGGAACACATAGAGGTGGACTGTCATTACACTCATGACATGATACATAAGGGTCTTATCACCACTATGCATGTCAGCTTTGGAGACCAGACCACATATATTCTTACTAAGGCCCCAGCTAGAGGACCTTATCAAAGATGTTTTAAGCTGAGTCTGATCGATATTTACGCTCCAACTTGAGGGGGAGTGTTGAGATATTAGTTATCTTTATTATTGTTTTCTTATTTTCTATTTCTTTTGTCTTCTTCTTGTAATTTTCTCAATAGGTTCCTCTTTTACATAAGAGAATCTTAGGGTCTCTTATTAATGTATTTCATTCTTTTCCCTCTACAGTTATCCTGCATACACATAATGAGGGCCTTCGAGATTCCCAATGGCACTTGGTAATGGAGGAAGAAATGGTTGCATTAATCTCATATAAAATTTGGTCAATTATAGAACCACCTGGCAACGTCATGATATTGGGGTCAAAATGGGTTTTCACAGTAAAGTGCAATCAAGATGGCTCAGTTTCTCATTACAAGGCACGTTGTGTAGCAAAGGGCTTCACCCAGACCTATGGTGTTGACTTCCTTGACACTCTCTCTGGTGGCTCGCTTATTGTAAAGCGTTGAACTTGGCCTCTCAGATACTATATCATAAGATCTGGTTCGTCAAGAGGAAATCAACGGAATTTGTTGCGTATGAATCAGACTTCGTTTGGAATTGTTATGATTTTTAAAGAAAGATAAGTAAGGAGGCTTAAGATGTCATTAACCCGTAATGATCGTCATTAAGACTAATAAATACGATTAAAGAAAATAATGATGGATTGAGGACCACTAATGACTATTAGCAAATACTAATAAGAGGTCAGTGAAAGTTAAGTGCAAATCACTAAAGTTAATAACGATTAGTGAAAGTTAATCGCGAGCATTAATTAAACGTCATTAGTGAATCTAGAACCTTCTGGAAGATTCTAACTTAAGTCTTCAGTTTCGGATAAGCTTTGGCCAAAACCATGAGCCAATACTATGGTCCGCTAACTGTGGTTAAGGGTTAAATCATGTTTTACTAACTGTAGAGACCGATATTATTACATGTTATGTACCTGTTCGTAATTTTTTATTGTTCTCTGGACTACTATGTATTTTACCCGTGAGGTCTCTCCCTATATAAGAGAGCCTAGAGTTCCCTTGAATAATATATTATTTACTTTTCCCAACATGGTATCAGAGCCTAAACCCCAGGGCTCTCTCACCCACCGCCCACCCTTCCTCCCTCTCTCTCTTTCTCGATCCTGGCCCTGCCGCCTTCCGGCCCCGCCGCCTCTCGGCCCTCCAGGACCCGCTGCCTTCCGGTCTCGCCGCCTCCCGGCCCCTTCGCCTCTCGATCTCGTCGCCAGGTTCCGGTCCCGGCCCTCTAGCGCCGGTCCCGGTCCCCGTCTCCAAGACCCCCAGCGTCGCTCCCGGCCTCCCACCGTCGGTCCCGGCCTTCCAGCGCCGGTCCCGGCCTCCCAACGCCGGTCCCGGTACCCTCTGCCTGTCCGTGCCGATCCCAGCCCTAGCCATCTTCTTCCTAGCCGGCGTCGACCCTCTTCTGCGGCCTCTGTCGTAGCCACTTCCTTCGCCAGATCAATGGATTTGGGTGTGTAACGTCTACATACGCACTCAAATCCTATGTTGTCTGTGTAGACACCCGATTCTTTGTCTACAAACCCTAGTTCTTCGTCTCCGACAATATGTCAAAATCAAAGGTTGATATGCCCTCCATAGGCGCGTTCAAAGGTCCTGCGCCAATAGTGAAGATGGATGGGACGAACTACGAGCTATGGGCGATGCAGTTCATGAGCCTAATGAAGTCAAACGGTAAGAAGCATATTCTTACTGAGGAAGAGCCAGCAGAGAAGACATGGATATATGCCTCGTGGGAGGCTGATGACTCTTATGTCAAGGTTTGGCTGTCTAGTACACTGTCGATGGAGATTGCCAATGATGTCCTCCATCAGCCCACTGCCAAGGCAATGCGGGATATTCTGGCCTCTACATATTCCCAAGTACGTAATGAGACTACGATGCTTCAGCTCCAGCATGATATATTCACGATGAAGCAGAACGACAGACTACTTCACTCACTATACACGTCCCTGAGAGGGATGTTTGGGAAGTTATACAGTACCATTCTACTCACAGCAACTCCTGAGCAGCAGAAGACATTTCGGAATGCCACCATGGTGGGTGTTCTACTTGTAGCCCTAGATCATGAGTACGAGGCCGCCCGCTCTCAAATTTTAGCCGATGCAGTTATTCCTCCAATGGAGGATGTTTACCGAAGGCTCAGTCGCATTTCAGTTTCTTCCAGCTCATCTACTCCACCCCCATCGGTGATGGCCGTATCGCGTGGGAGAGGTGGTCAGTTATCTGGTCGTGGACGTGGACCCCGTGGTAGGGGTGGTCGCTTTCATCAACCGTGTTCGTACTGTCACCGCACAGGTCACTCGGAGGATACATGCTACTCTTAGCATGGGTTCCCAGCATCGGCGCGTGTAGCCGAGCATGCTCTGCCCCAGTCGGCATCCAATGCTGACAACCGTTTTGAGGAGATTGTGGCACGTCTACGTGATATTATGCCACAATCATCTACTGATTCTTCTGGTGGGCCTTCAGATGTTGCTGCCACAGCTTCAGCCAGTTCCTCTGCTGCTGCTAGTACCTCAGGTAGTGCTACTGCATTTACGTCTTGTCATGATATATCTGATTGGATTATAGATTCTGGTGCCACACATCATCTCTGCCGAGATCGAGAGAGACTTGAGTCTTACAGGGACATTCCCCATGGCCGTTCAGTACAGATCGCAGATGGTACTCATTCCCCCTTGTTGGACAGGGGAGGTCTTCCTATCTCCTTTTATGCGTCTACAGAATGTTCTACATGCTCCTGAGTTCTCCATGAATCTGTTGTCTATTAGTCAGATTATGAAGAATTTGCATTGTCGTGCTATATTTGACCCCTCTTCTCTTATTTTTCAGGACATACTAACGGGCGGGGTGATTGGTTGTGGCTCTGAGCAGAATGGTCTGTATCGACTGGTCCGGAATTCTTACGTTGGCGTCTCTTCTCATTCCGCCGAACCAATATCTCCATACATCTGGCATCTTCGCTTTGGTCATCTCCCGCTCCAGAAAATGCAACATCTTCTGCCTCAGATCTCTCCCGGTTCTTCCTTTCGCTGTGAAGCGTGTCTGTTGGGAAAGCATCATCGGTCTAGCTTTCTGAGTCGTCAGAGTCGGAGCAGTAGCTCCCCGTTCGAGTTGTTTCACATTGATATATGGGGTCCAAGTCGTGTACCCGATCATCAGGGACACAGATTCTATCTAGTGGTAGTGGATGATTTTTCTCATGTATCTTGGGTCTTTCTTTTAAAGAATAAATCTGAAGCAGGAGATGTGATTAAAAATTTGATTAATGAAGTGCAGAATGTGTTTTCCTCTACTGTCAAATATGTTCGTACAGATTATGATCTAGAATTCTGCACACGGTCTCTCTCTCAGTTTCTTTCGTCGAAGGGCATTGTTCATCAAACTACTTGTGCTTACACATCTCAGCAAAATGGCGTGGCAGAAAGAAAGCACCGTCACCTTCTTGACATTACTCGAACTCTCCTTATTCAGAGTTGTGCTCCTATCTCTTTCTGGGGGGATGCTGTTCTTACAGCTTGCTATCTAGTCAATCGTATGCCGTCTTCTGTCCTTGATGAGAAAATTCCTCTTTCTATCATTTTTCATGATAAGGAATTATTCTCACTTACTCCTCGTGTCTTTGGTACTGTTGCATTTGTTCATCTCCTGACTCCTGGACTTGACAAACTCTCTCCTAGAGCTGTCAAGTGTGTCTTTGTCGTTTACTCTCGGACTCAGAAGGGCTATCGTTGTTATGACCCCATAAACAAGAAATACTTTGTCAGTGCTGATGTCATGTTCTTTGAGTCTGTTATGTATTTTTCCCCTGCAGGTGACAGGCTGGTACCATCCACTACTAACGATGATGTCTATGTCCCTCCGCCTCCTAGTTGGAGTTCACCTGAGTCCACTCCTGCTCCAGTTATTACGTCATCTTCACCACCACCACCACCACCACCACCACCTCCACAACCTCCTATTTCACCTTTACCAAAATTCTATACGTGTCGGTCAGGTCCTGCTCAGGCTACACGTCAGACATCCATCACGCCTCAGGTATGTTCAGATGGCATTACTATTGATGGGTCAGATATGGTACATGTGCAGGATTCTTCATTGCAGGAGGAGACTACACCATCCAGTACAGTGACGATGACCTTGATATTCCTATTGCTATCCGAAAGCAAAAGCGGACGTGTGCATCTTATCCCTTTGCTCCCCATGTGTCTTTTCATCGCCTCACAGGCGACTTTCAGAGATTTGCTGCAGCTTTATCTTCCGTGGACATACCACGGACCTATCAGGAAGCTATGAAGCTTGATTACTGGAGAATGGCTATGAAAGACGAGATGCGTGCCTTACAGTCTCGTGGCACATGGACCTTGGTTATTGCTCCTCCTGATGCATCCATTGTTAGCTGTAAATGGGTATTCATAGTTAAATACTATGCTGATGGTAGTCTAGATCGGTACAAGGCACGGCTGGTCGCACGAGGTTTCACACAAACCTATGGCGTGGATTATATGGATACATTTTCTCCGGTGGCTCGTCATTCTACTCTTCGCATTCTCTTGTCTGTTGCTGTGGTACGTGACTGGACTATATCTCAACTGGATGTCAAGAATGCCTTCTTGCATGGAGATATGTAGGAGGAAGTCTACATGCAGCAACCACTAGGGTTCACTGCTGAGGGTGAGAAGCATATGGTGTGTAGACTTTACAAGGCAATTTATGGTCTCAAACAGAGACCAAGAGCATGGTTCCAGAAGCTTTCCCATCTGATTGAACGATAGGGGTTCAAGAGGTCGAATGCAGACCACTTGTTGTTTATTCAGAAGTCTTCTGCAGGTACGGTTGTCATCATGGTCTATGTTGATGATATTCTGGTTACAGGAGATGATGTTCAGGGCATAGAGAGGGCAAAGGCATTTCTAGGCTGTCAGTTCGTCATGAAGGATCTTGGAACCCTAAGATACTTTCTGGAGTTGCAATTTACCAGGAATGCATAGGGTCTGGTGATGACCCAAAAGAAGTACATTACAGATTTTTTGATTGAAACATACATGGTTGGATGCAGACCATCGAGTATTCCCATGGATCCAAGCATGAAGCTGTATGATGATGACATTGCTGAAGTGGACAAGAGGAGATATAGAGAAATGGTGGGTAAGCTCCTTTATATTACCATAACTCGACCCGATATTGCCTTTGCAGTAAGCCGGGTGAGTCAATTTATGGAGCTGCCAAGACAAGTTTATATGGACGCCATATACATGATACTGAGGTATCTGAAGTCTTCTCGAGGTTCAGGGTTGCTATTTCGAAAGGGCACAAACTTATCTATTTCAGGTGCAGATGCCGATTATGCAGGATGTCCTAAGGATCGAAAGTCGACCTCAGGATTTACCGTTTTTGTTGGGAGCTCTCTGGTTTCTTGGAAAAGCAAGAAACAAACTGTTGTGGCAAGGTCCAGTACTGAATCTGAATATAGGGCCATGGCGCAAGCAAGCACGGAGATGATGTGGGTTCGATCTGTGCTAGAGGATTTACATATAGCCATACCTTTACCCATGCAGCTTCAGTGTGACAATCAGGCGGCATCGTTTATTGCCAACAATCCAGCATTCCATGAAAGAACAAAGCATATTGAAGTTAATTGCCACTACACTAGAGACTTGATCCAGAGAGGATTGATAGCTACAGCTCACGTGAGCTCAGGAGATCAGACTGCTGACGTACTCACCAAGCCATTGCTCAGAGGACCCTTCAAGAGATGTTCTTCCAAGCTGAGCATGATAGACATCTATGCTCCACCTTGAGGGGGAGTGTAGAGACCGATATTATTACATGTTATGTACCTGTTCGTAATTTCTTATTGTTCTCTGGACTACTATGTATTTTACCCGTGAGGTCTCTCCCTATATAAGAGAGCCTAGGGTTCCCTTGAATAATATATTATTCACTTTTCCCAACACTAACCATGGTTAGCGATTTTTTGAAGCCTATAAATAACCCCCCTACCCATTCATTTTCTACGTTTCCACTACCACCACTACCCCAAGGGCTAGGGTCGAGAGGTCGGGAGGAGGCAGGGGAGACGGGGAAGGAGCACTAGCAAAGCGATGCTGGAAGGACGAGGAGGAGGATGGTACGATCCTCTCCTAGTTGGCTTCGTAAATTAGCTTTAACTTGAGCTAGGTTTTTGATTCATTTTCCTTCCAGCTTGGTTTTCGATTCCTCTTCCTTTCCAATTCATTTTCTATTATGGTTCGATGACGAATCTGTGTAATACCTTACTTAAGTACGGGTGGCTATGCACGTCAGTGAACCCTGTGATTCATCACACCTTCACTTACCTAAGACGCGTGGTGTCTACCGATTAGAATCGCTTATAGTTCTAATATATTCTTTCGATTTCGCTTTTATACTTTTTTTGAGGGAGAAATCTGTGTAACACCCTACTTGGGTGTGTGTGTCTATGCACGTCAGTGAACCCTGTGATTCGTCGCACCTTCACTCATCTGAGACGCGTGGTGTCTACCGATTCTCCATTGCTTACAGTTTGATTACATTCTTTCGATTTCACTGTTGTTTTCCTCTCGATGATTTTATAGATGATACTCTTTTCGTTTTTCTTTTGAAAAATATCCCGATTTAAGGGAAAACTCTACCGAAATTTTCATAGAAATATCACCTTGTATAAGGGAAAACTCTGCCAAAATTTGCATAGAAATATGTCCTGATATAAGGGGGAAACTCTAGCAAATTTTTTTTAAAAATATCATTCCGTATAAGGGAAACTCTACTGAAATTTCAAGAGAAAATATCTTTTTCGCGGTCTTCGTGTGTTTTTTACGATCTTAATGTTCTTCGTTCGTTCTTCGCATTCTTGGCGCGTTCTTAGTGTTCTTGATACGAAAATGAAATTGGATCGTTTCAGGAGATATAAATCGTTCTTTATGAAAACGATTCACGATAAAGCACAACATACGCGAGAGAGAGCTCGATTAGGTAACAAATCATTCCTTTTTGTTGTTGGATTTTCATACGATATCATTGAAATTCCTGATTTATGTTCTTTGCTTCGAAGAACCTTAATTTGGCTATTTTTGAGAAAATATGGAAAGTTGCTTTGTAATTGCCACTAAAATATGTCCAAGCATCGAATATATGTAATGGCTTGGAAGGTTAGGGGTTGGGAGTTAAAATATATATAAATATGAATATATATACATATGAATTAATATATATGTGAGTCTATACTCAGTATTGATGAATATGAAAATCGAAGGATTAAAGGAAGAATTATATCATGGGAATTGATGTGTATTGAAATGGATCCTGAAAAGGATCGTGTGTCACGTTAAGAATGACTTGGAGTAGGTACTAAAGGTCGGGCATGCAATCTGTAGATTTGTCAGAAGAACATCCCTATTGGCAGGCCAAACTTAGGTGATACATGTAGCATCCGGATCTGCACAAACCCGAACCCGACCCAATTAGGATCTGTATAACTCAGTAAAGTTATTAATCAATGTTAAATAACATAAATCAATCAATTTATCATGAATCAAAAGTCGTTCGGGTGAAATCAATCAAAAAAATCGATCGCATTGTAATGCGTGCTCGAAAAAGCCGCGAAGCAAATTCGGAAACCGCGAAATAAATCGAGACCATCTAAAAATCCGATTCGACGAAACAAGACCAACGGAATTGACCGTTCGTCGATCGCAGGTCATTGATATTTTAAAATCGCAAAATTTAATGACCAATCAAGACTGTATCTCTGAAATGTCGGGAATTCATCTTCGATCCGAAGTATATGAATATTACACTCATTTTGATCGTCATCCAGAGACGTTCAAAACGAGCTATTGTACACCAAAATACGACACCCGATGTACGTATACGGTTAACTTCGGTTTTCTAGATATAATAGAGCTATTGTAAAAAATAATAATAATAAAATAATTTTTTTATAACTACAGACATGTGCTGACCCTTCCCACGTTAGACTTTTCCCCTCCATTTGGCCCCAAAGCCTTTCCATTTGGCAAATAAATAATGCCCTCTCCCCCTTATATATATCACCCAAAGCCCTCTTCCTATTTCTCTCCAAACTTCCTCCTAATTCCACCGATAGGTCTCTTCCCTCTTCCTTCTTTACTGCTGATCATCTACAATAGCAAGATGTTGCACTTCCTGGAACAAATGTGTTGCTCACCCAGCAGTTTGGAGGGCAACTACTACATCACAACAACTATAGTTGTTGTCCTCATCCCCTGGAGCTGTTACCTGCAGCTATTTGGCAGCTGCTACTGCTCCAAAAAGACACCCCAGCTACTGCTGGAGCTCTATAGCAGCTTTGGGAGCTCCTACTTCCCTTTTTCCAAGAAGCCATTAGCTGTTATTGATGCCATCTTTTGACTTATATAAAGTTATAAACTAATACCCCTGGATGTTACAAATCAAGAAAAGATTAAAGATTCCATGCATTGGTCCATGTTTTTGTAAAATCCTTATAATTCCTCCTTTTACTGCCCTGCATGTGTGATTGATCTTTTGTACAATCTTGTTCCTTTCCCCATTGCTGCCACATATGCACTATATACATTTTTTCATAGCATAATTGATGTCCTCTTTTTGGGGTAGCATGTAGTATAGATCCTTGTTGAAGTGAGGAATGTTGACATATTACAATATAGTTGGATTACTCAATCAAACATGTTTGTGTGAATGTATCTGCCAACATTAGTATATTCGTGTCTTCCAGTATCACCACAGTTTGTGTTTTCCAATGTTTATTTTATAATTTCCTGGAATTGTATTGAGGGCATACACGAAATATATGTTCCTAAAAAAAATCCTTTCCGTTCTTGCAAGATCACTCAATAGTTATCTCCTAGGAAGTTAGGAGTTTTGTTTAGGATTTTTTATACAGTTGGTATTTCCTGGTTAGTCATATGAGAAGCTAGAAATTCTGTAGCAAGTTAAAATATATATAGTTAATGGAATAAACTAGATCCAATTTGATTTTGATGTAATATGGGAGGTGTGTGTTATAAATTCGAGATTTGAGGGCTGTGCATCATGGACTTGGAGTATATTTACATAAGACAGAAATTATGTTTTGTGTCTATTGCTCTCCATCTTTTCGATTATCGGGTAATTTAAACTGGTCCGTAACTGTTTCTCTTAATTAATTCAATGAACTAATCTTTGATCTAATATGACTCGTTACCAGGAAAGTTGCATTATGATGACTATTAGTGCTGATCTGAACATGTAAAGTTAAATTACATCTTGTCAGTGGTTGGCGCATGAGAGGAATGTTATATAACCTGATAAAAAAATATTAGTCTAGTTGTCAGCAAAAAGATTACACACAATATCTTGATCTTCCTCAGAACCTCAATAGAAGGCTTTAGGTAGATGTAATGATTAATCTGATTGTTTTAGTTGTTTCGAATCTCTTGCAGACCTTCACTAATCCAACAAGTCTACATCCATTTTATAATATGATAATATTGGTTAGTACATGAGTGATAATCCTTTCTCTCAGATCAATCTCTAATAAAATCTTCTAAATATGAAAAGTTTGCACAAATTTCATGGTAAGGTCAAATTGATGGAGTATATCTAAGTATCAGTTTAGACTACTTTCGAAGGACAGAAAGTTGAAGTTGCCAAATTGTAAATTAACTCCAATTGCTTAAATTGATCTATGAATGCGAGTAATAATCTTCATGAAATCATCCTTTGGGATTACTCCACTTTCTATGAATACTAATAAATAAGATCGTCAATAAAATATCTAGATCTGTAGGTCATCTTTAAGTGCGGTAGAAGAAGACTTAAGTAGTCAAAAAAGGAATGAAAATGGTGAATCAATGATGAATTATAATTAATTTTGCTGGTCACGGTGATCCTTACACCAGACTGTGCGAGGGTGCGGTGTCCCTCAGTTGGGCGGGAGATTAGGAAGCCCAATTAGGGTAGCGGCCGATTAGTGCACGGGTCTAGGATCCCAGCCTTTTTCTCTGTTTTTCGCGAGCGCTCGCAGTTTTTACGCCTCTCTGGGATCCACAAGTTTTCTTTTAAAGACCGGTTCCGCTGACCCTTGTTCTTTAAGGTACCTAGGCTGGAGGACCCTTGGTTTTAGTTTTTCGAGCTCGTTATCCCGTACTGGTCGGGCCGGTTTTTCTTTTAGAGTGACTTTTCCGGAGAGTCTCTCTCACCCGTCTCATTGACGTAGTTTTGGAGTAGAACTATCCCTCTTTTGGACCACACTTCCAATTAGAGGGCGAGACAGAAAAGCCTTTTGTAGGCTACCTCACCGCTTGAATTTTGTTTACTTTGTACCAACAAACTTGGCGATGCAACATCCGAATCATCCATGTATACATCTGAATCCTCTACGACTACATCTAAATCAGTTACAATGAAAATTGGAGGAGTTACATTTAAGATTGGATTGAGTCACAAATGAGTTTGGCTAAAGTTGAGATGAATTACAGTTGAGTTGGATACATGGGAGTTGGTTACAGTTGAGTTGGTTGTAGTTGAGCTTAGTTTCCATTGAGCTAGTTACTTTCCGCCAGTAATTCCTGAAAAAGAGAAAACTAGCTTATGAAAATCATCCTTATCAGACTACAAGCTACTACACAGTTGATAGAAATAGCTAGTGGACGTGTTGGGAACTTAGTTAGGATGCATTTTACTCCACCGCATGCCTACGGAGGCACCCCGACCCTAAGGCTTCCTTACTGCCTTAGAGTCATAGTATGAGGTCTTACCCAGACCAAGACCACAGACTATCCACTAAGCTTGAGAAATTCAACAAGAAAGAATCAAAACACCTGACTCATCATAAGCATTTAATAAAGAAAATGATTATATCATAGACTCATCATTCACATTCCCAAGATCCGTCAAACATATATTATAATTAATAAAAAGTCAATGACTTAAATATGGATCATATAATGTTTGTATAAAAATGATTAATATGGGTAATTAATGTGGGATGAGTAGAATGGGGTTTTACATATCAAACAACTTGAAAACATGTTTCATTGCAAGTAGTTCTAAATTTTAATTGCCAAGCTCAAATTTACTTGCTTGCTTTTGGAGCTACTAAAATTTCATGTTTTTCTAATTAATAAGATTTACTCAACATTTGCTGATGTTCTTTTCTCCCTATTCCATGGATTACAGGTAAAATACCTGCACCGTTGTATTTGGAGAGTTGAACATCAGCTTCTGCAGTTACAATTATCAGGTACGCATGTTATAGTTTTGTTCAAGATATTATATAAATATTTTTCTTTCTCTTCTTCTACAATTTGGGATGCATGTACATTATGCAGTTTCTTTTGTTATATGTAAAATTGCTATGGAAATTTGTGCAATGTAGTTGGTGACATATTGTAGTTCTGTGGCTTATTAGTTAATTTGTGAATGTCGTTCGTTAAAGGAAAAAAATTTCAAAATTTCCCCTAATTTTTAGTCCTTTAATGTGATCTTTAGCGAACATGATACTACGGGTGATATATAAACGGGTATTCCAGATCCGAAAAGGAGCGGGCCTCACAGTTTGGTATTAAAGTTGTGGTACCCCACTACATATATTCGTTGTATTATAGTTCCGATCGCATTAATTCCATATTGCATATCAAGAAGAGAAAAAAACACAGTAATAATATCCGTGAACATCAACAATTATATTTAAGGATATCTGTTCTAACACAAAACCTTAGCATTTAGAGCCGACCTTTCTAATTGGTTCTAAAGCTATTTATGAGCTTCGAGATTTCTAACTTCTGTAGGTAGAACTACAGATGCCCTAGATCCTTCCCATCACATCCATGGGCCAGGTGGCCAGCTGTTCAGCATAAGACTGATAGTCAGAAGATTACCAATGTTGATTGGTGGTCACGAGATGATCACCCATTGTTTGCTACTACAACTTGACAAGTGTGACCTGATTATAGGCGTGTATTAGCTGTTAGCTCATTATACCTTGGTATTTGCTTCAAGAAGACGGTTATCTTCAGGATTCTAGGCTTACCCGAGTTTACCGTTAAGGATACATTACATGACTCCAAAATGAAGTACATTTCAGTGTTGAGAGCTCAAAGACTCATAGATCGAGAATACGATACATTTCTAGCAATTATCCGAAATACACCTGATGGACGAGCCGATGACTCAGGACATCAGTTTAGTGTTAAATTAGTTGATGAATCCACATTTCATTATCTTTATTCTATCATTTTGGCCTCAAAAACCCTGACGAATGCATGTAAATACCCTTAATTCCCGCATCTTAGCATTCATGCATGTGTGTGTAAATAGTGTATAAAATACAGTTTTTAAAGCCAAAATTATAGATGTATAAAGAAACAAAAAGAAAAATAATAAAATATTGTAAATATTTTATGACCCGAAACCTCGAGACCTAGGCATCTAGATGAATAGGTCGACAAGGAATAAAGTAGGGGGAGATAAGGGCCAAATACCAATAAAGAATTCCTTTTATTTTATTCATTCTTTATTCATTTTGGGATCTATTTTTGATTCCACTTTTTATACCTCAAATAAGGAAACTTTGTACATGAAAGTTGTAGATAATTAAATAAAGAAAAATACAAAATTGATTTCACTCAAAAATAATACACAGATAAAAAGTTATGATCTGAACAAGATTCCAGAATCCCAACTTTCCAAACTTGTATCTCTCAAATAAAAACTCAAAACGCATCGAAATCACCTTTAATTGTATATAATTTTCAATAAGCTATTTGATGAAGGTGGTCTCGCATTTTGCGGAGCTACGGTTTGAAAGTTGAGTTTTGGACCTCTATAGTATACTTGTATAGATTAATATATTCATTTTATTATTTATTCATTATTTTTATAACTTTATATTTTTGTAAATATTATTTACAATATACGTGTACATTAAAATCATAATAAAAACCTAAAGAGAATATAGAAATAAAATACATGTATATAATACATAGGTATAGTACCTATAAATATACCTATATGATTACTATTTCTATTTTATTAAGTATACAAAATATATCAGAAAAATAAAGTAAAAATATATTTATGAATATAAAAATATTTTAATATATTATAAAATAATAAATCAAAATAACGAAATTAAATACATAAATAAAATTAAAATAATAAAATATATAGGCCTAAAAAGGGAACTTACATTTTTATACCTCATAAAAATAATTAAAAATCATATTAAAATACTTCAGAAAATAATAAATATTTTTCATTTTATAATCTAAAAATAATAAATCCATTTACTAATTTTAAATGAATTTCTAATTATATTTCGCAGGATTTTTCCTGGTTCGTCCACGGGGGCCAACCAGGTGACAGTCAACATTGACCCCCCGGTCAACTGGCTGTCTTCCCCTCTGCCCCTTGTCAGACCTCGTTTTGACCCCTATTTCTCGATTTTCTCGAGGTTGAGTCTTGCACTCTTTCGTGTCGACTCCTTCACGACTTTTGCACCTCGATTATTGCTCTTGCACGCCCCCATCTCTCCTAGGGTCGAGGGTCCACGATTGTGTCGATTCCTCTCGATCTTTGGAGCGCCAGAGTCACCCGTCAACCCCTTCTTATTCAGCCCTCCGACTTTCGAGCCGAGTTTGAACCCAATTTGACCCAAAAACGCCTCGCCTCTCGTGCTCTGGTGAACCTCCGGTGACAGGGGAGTTTTCGCCCACGATCAGCAGGCCCAGGCGTCGTCCGTGGCGGTCTCCACCACCTCCGGCAAGCTCGCCGTCGAGGTACCCTTTCCTCAGGTGTTCGTCACCTTCGAGGTCTACTTCTTGTTATTTTCTTTCGCTTATTTTGTTCCCATTAGTCTTAGGATTCAATCCATCACGTTAGTTTCGAGTTTCACCCATCAAGTCGACCAAATCGCGCCCTCGTCGGAGCTTGCTCCGACCAACCATCTCGCGTCGCCATTCCACGTCGCCACTCCGCCGCTGCAGGGTCGAGGCACTTTGTCCTCGACTCTCTCACTATTTTTACAGGTCCAGGAGCGCTTGAAGAGAACCTGGAGCTCATTTTGAGCCTCACTGGAGGTCCAGGAGCCCGCCAGCTCCGCCGCCTTCCCCAGCGAGCTCCGACCACCGCCGGAGCATTTTGGAGCTCACAGGAGATAGAAGACCTCCCCAGGAGTCCGCCGGCCAATTTTGGGCCTCGAAGACCGCCAGAGCACCGGGATCTGGAGCGGGGAAGTTCGCCTCGCCGGCGGTCTTCCCTATTCTTCCTCCTTGCTCATCTGCCGTCCGATCTCACCGCCGCTCCAGATCGCATCCCAGGCGCTGGATCCTCGTGCACCACTGCCGTCCGATCATCCTCGAGGATCAAATCCAAGCCGTGGATCGTCGAACCGTCATCGCATGTTGTGCGCGCGCCACGTGGATAAGTGGACTCTTCCCAGCTGTCCGATCGTACACGAGGATTTTAGCCTTGGGTATTTTGCACTCAAGCCCTTATTTTTGTATTTATTTATTAGTTTATAAACTTTCAGTTGCAGTTATAAATGTTTTGTAATATTTGCATTTAGACCCCCAGACTTTTCATATTTGCATTTAGGTCCAGTCCACGTCACCTCACGTGACTCGTGCACGTGGGGTGGTGGAAATTTTGCAGGGACCCCCCTGTGGGTTTCATTATTTCGTTTAAGTCCATGAACTTTTTAATTAAGTGTAATATTTTTGGAGAAATTGCATCTTAGCCCCCAGGTTTCTGTTAATTACATTTAGGTCCTCCCCAGGCACGTGCAGACCACGTACGGAGGTGGGATATTTGCACTTGAGCCCCTGCGGGTTTTGGAATTTGTATTTGGTCATGGAACTTTGTTTATTAGTTATATATTTTGTGGAAAATTGCACTTTGACCCCCGATTTTCTTGATAATTACATTTATGCCCTTGCAAGTAGTGTATTTTCTATTTGTTGTCTCTATTTATTTCATGCATCTATAAAATCGTAAAAATCATCAAAAAATTACAATAGCTTCTTGTTTAGCTCCTCTTTCACGCTATATTTTTGTTTTGCATTTTTATTGCATTTTCATATTTATAAAAATTCAAAAACATGCATTTTTTCTACTGTTTGCATTAGAAAATACCAAAAAAATTAAAACCCCTTTCAAAATTCTAAAAAAAATATCTTTTGTGTGTTTCTACATGTTTTAACTCCTGTCTAAAAATCACTAAAAAATTCAAAGTAAATGTTAGAGTAAAACTCTTCGTTGTTATTCCACATAGCCCTAGGGTCTCTTATATAGAGAGAAAACCCTTGGGTAAATTACATAAATAGACATGAAGAAAATAAGAAATACGTAACGGTACATCATGACATAACGTAAACCTCTACACTCCCCCTCAAGATGGAGCATAGATATCTATCATGCTCAACTTGGAAGAACACTTCTGGAAAGATCCTCTGAGCAACGGCTTGGTAAATATATCAGTAGTCTGGTTCTCAGAATTGACATGTGATGTGGAAATAAAGCCCTTCTAGATCATGTCTCTAGTGTAATGACAATCTACCTCGATATGCTTCGTTCTTTCGTGAAACGTTGGATTATTGACAATGAACAACGCTGCTTGATTGTCACACTGAAGCTGCATGGTAAAGAGACATTCACATTCAAGTCTTCCAAGACTGCTCGAACCCACATCATTTCTGTGCTTGCTTGTGCCATGGCCCTATATTCAGATTCAGCACTAGATCTTGCCATAACAGTTTGTTTCTTGCTTTTCCAAGAAACCAGAGAGCTTCCTATAAAGATAGCAAACCCTGAAGTAGACTTACGATCCTTTGGGCACCCTGCATAGTCTGCGTCTGCACAAGCGGAAATGGACAAATCTGTGTTTTTTCTAAATAGAAAACCTGAGCCTGGAGAAGATTTCAGGTATCTCAGTATCATGTATAGTGCTTCCATATGGACTTGCCTAGGCTGCTCCATAAATTGACTCGTACGGCTTACAGCAAAAGCAATATCAGGTCTAGTTATGGTGATGTACGGAAGCTTACCCACCATCTCTCTGTATCTTCTTTCGTCCACCTCTTCAGTATCATTGTCATACAATTTCATACTTGGGTCCATAGGAGTACTCGATCGTCTGTACCCAATCATTCATGTTTCAACAAGCAAGTCTGTAACATATTTCCTTTGGGTCATTACCATCCCTTGTGCATTTCTTGCAAATTCTATCCGCAGAAAGTATCGTATGGTACCCAGATTCTTCGTAACAAACTGACTGCCCAAGAGGGCTTTAGTCATCTCGGCTCCCTGAGCATCATCTCCTGTAACCAGAATATCATCAATATATATTATGACAACAACTGTACCTCTGAGAGTCTTTTGAATAAACAACGAATGGTCCGCATTTGATCTCCTGAACCCCTGTCGTTCGATCAACTGAGAGAGCTTTTAGAACCATGCCCTTGGACTCTGTTTAAGGCCATAAATCGCCTTATGAAGTCTACACATCATGTGAGTCTCCCCTCAGCAGTAAAACCTGGTGGCTGCTGCATGTAGACTTCCTCCCGTAGATCTCCATACAGAAACGCATTCTTGACATCAAGCTGAAAAATGGGCCAGTCTCGTACCACAGCTACGGATAAAAGGATGCGAAGCGTCGAGTGTCAAGCCACTGGTGAAAATGTGTCCAAGTAGTCGACACCATATGTTTGGGTAAAGCCGCATGCAACAAGTCTTGCCTTGTATCGATCAAGACGGCCATATGCATGATATTTAACTACGAACACCCATTTGCAACTAACCACAGACGTACCTGATGGAATAGGAACCAGGGTCCAAGTCCCTCTAGACTATAAGACACGCATCTCTTTCTCCATAGCCAACTTCCAGCACTCAATCTTCATGGCCTCCTGATAGGTTCGTGGTATCTCTACTGAAGACACAGCTGCTGCAAATCTCTGGAAATCACCAGTAAGACGACGAAAGGATACCTGAGACACAAGAGGGTAGGACACACATTTCCTCTTCGGCCTTCGAAGTGCAATAGGAATATCAATATCATTATCCACTGTACTGACTGGCAGACCCACCTCCTATAGCAAAGATTCCTGCACCGGTACGTTATCTAACCCATCATTAGTAGTCGTATCGGAGCATACCTGAGGCGTGGTGGATGGTTGACTTGTAGCTTGAGCAGGCCCCGACCTTCGTGTGTAGAACTTAGGGAATGGTGGAATGGGGTGATATTGAGGTAGTGGTGGTGGTGGTGGAGTGGATTCAGGTTAAACCAGATTTGGAGGTAAAGGAACATAGACATGATTATCTAAAGGCGTGGAAGGAGAAACCAATCTATCACCTGCTGGGGAGAAGTATATAACAGGCTCAAAAAATATAACGTCTGCACTAACACAGTACTTGTCGTTGATAGGATCATAGCATCGATAGCCCTTCTGTGTCCTCGAGTAACCTACAAAGACACACTTAACAGCTCTAGGAGAGAGCTTGTCAAGTCCCGGAGACAAGCGGTGAACAAAGGCAACTGTACAAAGACACGAGATGTAAGTAAAAATAAGTCCTTATCCGGGAAGAGAACACAAATTGGAGATTTCTCCCCAAGAACCGAAGAAGGCATACGATTGACCAGATAGCATGTTGTAAGTATAGCATCTCCCCAAAAAGCTAATGGCGCACAACTCTGAATAAGTAATGTTCGCGTAATATCAAGAAAATGACGATGTTTCCTTTCGGCGACACCATTTTGTTGTGATGTGTAAGCGCAGGAAGTTTGGGGAATAATGCCTTTAAAGGAAAGGAACTGAGAAAGAGAACGAGTACAGAATTCCAACGCATTATCTGTGCGCATATATTTAACACTAGAAGAAAAAACATTCTGCACTTCATTGATAAGATTCTTGATAACACTTCCTGCTTCAGATTTATTCTTAAGTAGAAAAGTCCAAGAGACACGAGAAAAATCATCAACCACAACCAGATAAAACTTGTGTCCCTGATGATCAGGGACACGACTAGGACCCTAAATATCTATATGAAATAACTTAAATGGAGAACTACTGCTCTGACTCTGACGACTTGGGAAGCTAGAACGATGGTGCTTCCCTAACTGACAAGCTTCGCAACGAAATGATGGATTGGGAGAGATCTGAGGTAGGAGGTGACGCATTTTCTGGAGAGGAAGGTGACCAAATCGAAGATGCCACGTATACGGAGAAACCGATCCCTGTGAGTGAAGAGAGACGCCAGCAAAGGAATTCCGGACCAGACGATATAAGTCATTATGCTCAAAGCCACAACCAATCACCCTGCCTGTTAGTATGTCCTGAAAAATAAGAGATGATGGGTCAAATATAGCACGATAATGCAAGTCTTTTGTAATCAGACTAATTGATAATAAATTCATGGAAAACTCAGGTGCATGTAGAACATTCTGTAAGTGCATGGAGGGTGTTAAAGAGATCTCCCCCTGTTCAATAATAGGGGAATGAGTGCCATCAGCTATAAGCACAGAGCGACCTGAAGAGATATCCCCGTAGGACTCAAGTTTGTCTCTGTCACGGCAAAGATGATGGGTGGCTCCAGAATCAACAATCCTACCAGATAGATCATGGAACGGATGAACGACAGTAGTACTACCTGAGGTACTGGCAGCAGCAGAGGTACTGGCTGAAGCAGATGCTGCAACATCTGAGGTACACGCAACATCCGATGATGACTGTGGTATAATGTCACGAGGCCTCGCCACAAGCTCCTCGAACCTATGATCTGGAGTAGACGCTGAAGAAGGTTGAACATGTTCAGATACACGTGCCGAAGCTGGAAACCCATGCTTGGAATAGCATGTGTCCTCTGAGTGACCAGTGCGATGACAATACGAGCACGTCCTTGGAATACGACCTCCACGGCCACGTGTACCACGACCACGAAAAGAAGACAAACCACCTCTCCTATGTGATACTGCCATTGCCGAAGGAGGTGGAGTAGGTGTACTGGACGAAACAAGGATACGACTGAGCCTCCTGTAGACTTCCTCCATAGGAGGAATAGTAGCATCGGCAAGGATCTGAGAGCGGGCGGCCTCGTACTCAGGGATCGAGAGCTGCAAGTAATACTCCCACCATGGTAGCATTGCGGAAAGTCTTCTGTTGCTCAGGAGTGGCTGTGAGCGGGATGGTACTGTATAATTTCTCGAACATCCCTCGCAGTGACGTGTATAGAGAATGAAGTGACCGTTCATTTTGTTTCATCGTGAAAATATCGTGCTGCAGCTGCAACATCTTAGTCTCGTTCAGCACCTGAGAATATGGTGTAGCAAGAATATCCCACATCGCCTTGGCGGTGGGCTGATGGAGGACGTCATTGGCAATCTCCCTCGAAAGCGTCCCTGATAGCCAGACCTTGGCATACGCATCATCAACCTCCCAGGAGGCATATATCCCCGTCTTGTCAGTCGGTTCATCTTCGGTAAGAATGTGCTTCTTACCACCTGACTTCATTAAGCTCATGAACTGCATCAACCAGAGCTCATAGTTTGTCCCGTCCATTTGACTATTGGCGCCGAACCCTTAAAGGCACCTATGGAGGGCATATCAACCTTTTGTTCCGACATATCGCCGGAGAAGAAGACTTAGGGATGATAGACAAAAGAACTGGTGTCTACAAAGACCCGTTTGGATTCAAATGCATATGTAGACTTTATGCACTTGAACCCATGTATGAATCAGCGCCGACCGGAGAAGGAGAAGCCAGGAAGAGGGCTTCGTCGGCGGCTGGAGAAGACGGAAGAACCGCGAGCGTCGGAGGGTAGCAGCGGCGGGTGAGGACGGTGGGGGAGTGCCCTCGGCGGCGGGAGGAGGCTGGGGCCTCGGCGGCGGGGTGGGCGGCGGCCGAAGGGAGGAGGGCGACGGTCGAAGAGGGAGAGGGGGGGCGGGCGGGTGGAGAAGAAACCCTAGATTAGAGTTTTGGCTCTGATACCATGTTAGAGTAAAACTCTTCGTTGTCATTCCACATAGCCCTAGGTCTCTTATATAGAGAGAAAACCCTTGGGTAAATTACATAGATAGACATGAAGAAAATAAGAAATATGTAACGGTACATCATGACATAACATAAACCACTACAGTAAAAAACCCTAAAAATTAGAAAACCCTTAAAAACTTCATAAAAACCTCAAAAATTACAGAAAATTCCTAAAAATATAATTTTGGTCTCTGAATTTTCTTTATTTTATTATATTTCATTTAAAATTAATTTGAGGACTTTTGGATACTGTTTGATATTTTTCATCCTCATTTTTGCTTCAGCCTTTTATTTTCTTCACTGTTTTCAGTATTTTTCCTTTAAAAATACCAAAAAAATTAGAAAAAATATAAAAATATTAGAAAAATATTAGAAAAATATAAAAGCTCAAAAAGATTTTATTTCATGAATTTTGTTTATTTTTACCTATTTTCTCTATATATTGTATCTATTTTTCCTTTATTGTATATATACTTCATTATTGAAAAAGAAAATATAAAAAAATACAAAATACAAAAAGAAAAAACAAAATCAATAAATTAAAAATCAAAATATAAAATTATAAAATCAAAAAAAAATAAGAGAGTTCTTCCCTTGACACGATTGACACATAAGAGAGTTCTATTATTTTGAATGAATCATGCGAGCAGGCCTTCGGGACATTGAAGGAAAGATTGATGAATGTGCCTATTTTTGCACTTCTGTCATGCACTCAGGATTATGCCGTATATACAGATGTTTCAAGTGAAAGTTTAGGAGCAGTTCTAATGCAACAAGGTCACGTGATTGTTTATGCATCACATCAGTTGAGGACACATGCGCAGAATTACTCCATCTGTGACTTAAAGTTGGTGGCGGTTGTCTTCTCTTTGAAAAAAACTGGCGTCACTATCTCTATGAGGTGAATTTTGATATCTTCATAGATAGCAAAAGTTTGAAGTACATCTATGATCAGAAAGAGCTAAACATGAGATAACATCGGTAGTTTGAACTACTGAAGGATTTTGAATACACAATCTCTTAACCATTCCGGTAAAGGAAACGTGGTGGCAGATGCGTTTAGCAGGAAAGCTCATGCACATACGATAAACTAGCTATATACATGAGATATGCTCGTAACTTTGACTAATTGACATCCTCATAAGAGCATGTCCATATCTACTGTCATACCTCCACGATTCGGCAATCCTTGAGATTACATAGTAGGACATAGGACATATCCTTGAATTTGAGACAAATACATGAGTGCCAACAAGGACAAAAGTGATAATTTTGTGGAGACTAAGTCTACTTTACAAAAGGATGGCTACATCGTTGTGTTCCATGATGAGCAATTGCGTAGAGATTCTTGATGAGGCACACAGTTCACAACTGTCTTTTCATCCTGTCAGTATGAAATGTACCGTAATCTGCGCCAACATTCTGGTGGGTCGGGATGAAGCATGATGCAGCACATCATGTTAGCAGATGCTTGACCTGTCAGATGGTCAAGGTTGAGCATAGAAGACCACCATGATTATTACAGTATCTCCCCATTCCCAAGTAGAAGTGGGAGAGTACTTTAATGAATTTTGTTACTAGACTACCGAGGACACCATGGTGACCACAATGCTTTTGGGTCGTTGAAAGATTGACCAAGTCAGCTCATTTTATACCTGGCAGCATAATCTACACTCCATCTAGGTTGGCTAGATGGTATGGACAACCGCGGGTAGTGGCACTTCAAAGGATGGTGCGCTGCATACGTGACATAGGGTTCCAGAATGAACCCTGAGATGAAGTTGCAAGATCGATCAAGCCGCAAAAAGTGGATCTAGGAAAAAGCGCTTGAATGGGCTTCTGTCTGGTGAACTACTGCGCGAACTTTTGCTAGGGTTTAAGAAAACGCTCAAACAAGAACAGATCTCGAACAACAACAAATCTAAAAGAATGAATCTCGATCAAAAATTAAAATCCTCGAGAAACAAAGCCGCTCTTATACCATGTTAGAAAATAGGAAGCAGACGCGGAAGCGGAAATGATAAACAGAGCATAATCACATAAATATAAAACATGGAACACGATGATTTTACTTGGAACCCTACTCCGTGAGGAGCGGGATGAAACCACGGGAGAAGCCCTCAAAGGGGCGTATTTTTCTATTGCTTTTCTCAATGGATACAGGAGGTCTGGGGCTCCTTATATAGCCTCTCCAGAGCCTCCAAGTCCCACCACTGGACAATGTGGGACTAAACAATTGGATGGGGTAAATGGATCCTGGAGGGATCCATTTACCCTCCTACAACACAATAGGCGCACATAACAAAAACTCCAACAGGATGTTGTCTTGATTTTATTGGTTTCTCTTTCGTTATCATATGAGAATTTCGTTCAGTCATTTATTATGGAAGAGAATCGAGAACCCTAGAGGAAGTTTGCATGAGTCTACATACATGTGAGCTTCATCATATGGCTACCTGGAAGTAGGGCTCTAACGTTGCATGCTTGGTTACGACTCATAGAAAGAGTCATGCTGGTTATGGCTACGCGAAGAAGGGAAAGTAGAAGTTCAAGTCGAAAAATCACAAATCTGAGGACATCTGTAATTACTGCAAGGAACTTGAACATTGGAAGAAGAACTGCTCGAAGAAGAAAGAAATAGCTATGGTTGATGCCGTGAATCAGGGAGGTACAGATTACAAAGAGGATTTGGTTCTCACCATCACAGATCAGAAAATGACAGATAACACATGAATTCTTGATTCAGACTGTTCATACCCTATGACTCCTAATGAAGATTGGTTCAACACGTATGAGAAGATAGATGGTGGAAACGTCATCATAAAGATTGATGCAACATGCAATATCATAGGGATCGACTCTGTGAAATCAAGATGCATCATGGAGTCATGAGGACGGTGACAGAAGTATATGCCATGTTCCTGAAATGAGAAAGAACCTGATATCCCTTGGAGTCTTGGAATCTAAAGGATATAGGTATAACACTGAAGGTGGAGTCTTGCAGGTCGTCAAAGTCAAGGTGGGTATCATCAATGAAAACAAACAAAAGACCCTATACATGAAGCATGGGCCTACAGTTATAGGTTCTATTGCAGTGGCGTCCCAAGCTGAGAAATCATATTCAGAATTATGGCATATGCGGATGGGACACGAGTCAGATGTGGATGAATATCCTTAATCGGAATGGTCTCATCGGGGATCTCAAGTGATCCAAACTAGAATTATGTGAGCATTACGTGTTCAGGAAACAACACAAGAAGCAATTTAGTAAAGCTATTCACAGGATGAAGGAGACGCTCGACTACATCCATGTTGATTGTTGGGGTCCTTCACGGGTCCCATCTTTGGGAGGTGCTAGGTATTTTCTATCTATTATTGATGATTACACCAGGATGGTTTTGGTGTACATGATGAAACACAAGAATGAGGCATTTCAAATCTTCAGGCAGTGGAAGATCTTGGTGGAGAACTAGACTTCCACGAAGCTGAAGCAAAAATATAATGGGTTGGAGTTCTGTTTGTTAGAGTTCAATGAGTTCTGCAAGGAGGAGGGTGTTGTGAGAAACCACACTGTTAAAGATATGTCACATCAGAATGCAGTTGCAGAACGAAGAATAGGACACCGCTTAAGAGCGCAAGATACATGCTCTCTAATGCTGGACTTTGTAGAGCATTCTAGGCTGAAGCTGTGAATACAACTTGTTACTTGGTGAATCGGAGTCCCACATCTGCTATTTACTGCAAAACACCTATGCAGGTATGGTCTACCAATCACACTGATTATTCTGTTTTATGAGTCTTTGGTTGTGCTTCCTATTATTATGTTCGTGAAGGAAAGTTAGAACCAAGGGCGAAGAAACGGATTTTTACATGATATGGTGTAGGAGTAAATGGGTATAGGATCTGGTTCCCTTCTGAACATAGAGCTATTGTTAACAGGAATGCTACATTTGATGAGAATTTCTTGCCTTACTCGAGTAGTGAGTCTGTTGATGCATGGATATGTGATGATGTGCACGAACATGTAGAGTTCGAACTGACACCAACTAGTGATTACGCAGTTGATCACACCACTCCTGATTAGTGTGATGATGAACAACCTGAATCTGAGCAACTAGAGGAGAGGCTACCAAGTGTTGCTACTAATCGGCCTCGCAGAGAGATACATTCCCCACAGAGATATGGTTTTGAAGACACGGTTGAATTTACACTATAGGTTACGGAGGAGGCAGAGTCTCCAGAACCCTCCACTTACAAGGAGGCCATAGTTGGAGTAGAATTTGGGTAGTGGATTACTACTATAGGTGAGGAGATGGAGCTTCTTCACAAGAATCAGTCATGGGAGCTTGTTAAGTTGGCAAAGGGAAGAAGGTAGTTGGATGCAAATGGGTCTTCAAGGAAAAGATAGGAATCTCAAGCAGTGAAGGCATCAGATACAAGTCACACCTAGTTGCAAAGGGTTACAGTCAAAGGAAGGTGTGGATTACAATGAAATATTCTCTCCCGTTATAAGACATACATCCATCATCCATCAGGATGTTATTAGCTCTTATAACATCGACAATTGGAGATAGAGCAGTTAGATGTGACAACAACCTTCTTGCATGGTGAACTCGAAGAAGACAATCTCATGCGCCAGCTAGAGGGATTCGAATTTCAGGACCAAGAAGACCATATATGCAGATTGAAGAAGTCTTTGTATGGGCTTAAGCAGTTTCCCAGGCATTGGTATAAGAAGTTTGATAATTTCATGACTGATCATGGGTTCAACAAGAGC
This sequence comes from Ottelia alismoides, assembly GCA_037367405.1. NCBI lineage: Eukaryota > Viridiplantae > Streptophyta > Magnoliopsida > Alismatales > Hydrocharitaceae > Ottelia > Ottelia alismoides. Next base: position 54,314 of record JAZKJV010007829.1, on the reverse strand, counting down.
CCTTATGATTGTTGTGTTAATTACAACGTCGTGGAGGATGACTACTTCATCTATCTGTTACTGTACGTCGACGACATGCTGATTGTTGCTAAAAAGAAGAGTGCCATAGATGATGTGAAGAAGTTCCAGTTCATAGTTTGACATGAAGGACTTTGGTGCAGTAAAGAAGATTTTAGGGATGGAGATCATTATAGATCGTGTAGAAGGGAAGCTTTTCTTATCTCAAAAGAACTACATCGAGAAAGTTTTAATGAGATTCAGGATGTCTACAACCAAGCCTCTACTTCTGCTGTGAATATTCATCTCTCGGTTTCTTTTGCACCTCAGTTAGACGCAGAGAAGAAATACATGTCACATGTTCCCTATGCCAGGGCAGTTGGGAGTCTTATGTATATCATGGTATGCACAAGATTTGATATCGCTCATGCTGTGAGCGTTGTTAGCATATTCATGAACAATCTAGGGAAGGAGCATTGTCAGGCAATCAAGCAGATTTTCCGCTATCTGAGAGGAACATCAGACGTTGACCTTTTCTACAGAACGATTCAAAGTGTTTGGTTGCTGAATATTTAGATTATGTTGCAGATGTTGATGGGAGGAGATCAATAACATGCTATGTTTTCACATTGGGGAGTTCTGTCATCAGTTGGAAGGATACCTTACAACCATCAGTTACTTTGTCTACCGCATTGACAGAGTAGTTTTGACAGAAGTTGCAAAGGAATGCATCTGTCTAAAGAGCTTAATTGAAGATCTTGGTATACAACAGGATCAAGCTATAGTATATTGTGATAGTCTCAATGCAACTCAATGTCGACAGTTGGCAGTAGCCCCAAGGAGGGGCTGACGATGGCACGAAGAAGCTTGGCATAACTTCTCAGAGGATTCCATTCACAGTGGATATTATTGATATGCCTTGAATCCTAACCTTATGATCCAGATTGAAGAACCGTCGTATGACAGGGTAGTGCCCTTGGATAATTTTTTTTATTAACGGTTCTATTTGTATTCGTGTATTTGGATAGGTTTGTTTCAGAGATTTGTCTGTACGGAGTAGTATATAAACTCCCCTAGGGTTAGGGCTATCTTAATCATCCGTAATTTCTTCTTTCTTCACATAGTGAAAACCGATGGCCGCCACCCAAGGACCTAGTCCAGTTATGGGTGAACCTTGTAAATCCGTGTATTTCATGCTTGCTTGATTGATCGTTTGTACATGTTCCGCTTCCGCGATTGACAACATTATATAAGTTAATGGCCATGTATATGCATCCTTTAACCTTATAAGACTATATAATTCATCCCCCCCCCCCCTTTTGCATTAAAAAGCAAAGACAACCCTGGCTGCCTGCGAGCACTAGGGCATCCCATCTTGGGATTTGTCCCTTGACTAGAGGACTTTCCACGTAAACCCCAGTGCTTATGTTTCGATTATCTCCTTTGGTTCCTATAAAATGAAAATATTCGATTCCTTGAGGTCAGTAGTCGTATGAGATTTCCTTGATGAATCATAAACACAAAGGAGGCACCCATTGATTACTGATTAGTAAGGAGCGAACCTGAACTAATAAACAATAGCAGCAGAGAGTTTAGTTTCTGCACTACAGTTTTGTTTCTGCACTAAATTATATGACAAATCATCAGAACAGTATCAAGCAATATTCATATTTTTTCAATCCAGTAGCTAAAATGGTACATTTATACACAGATGGATTGATGCGACTGGTATTTCTGGTAAAATCCCCCCTTCCATCGCAAATTGCACCAACCTCCAAAGGCTGTGAGTTCGTGTCTGTTTTCATTGCTATTGCATCGTTACTTTTTCTGTTGAGCTCCGATAGTTTATGCAACTTGGATTGAAGTCAGTACAAAGCATATATTTCCAGTTACATGCAGGGTACGTCAATGGTGGGACCCTTTCCTTCTATATTTTCCGCATTGAAAGATTTGACAGATCTGTGAGGCTTCCTCGTATCAATTTGGTTACTTTTTTCACATTATTTTTTCTCTGCCTTGTTCCACAGTAGGCTTGAAGATATTTGTGTTACAAACTTGTACTGTTTACTCTATGCGACAGGAGAGTGTCTGACTTGGCAAGAGGCGGAAACTTCCCCCAACTGCGAGATTTACCTTTACAATACCTGTGAGTGTAAGTCTGTGTGTTTTTATCTCTCTATGTGAAAAGTTAGCATGTGATGTACATGCTGCAGGACACTTCGGAACTGCTCAATATCCGGCCATCTTCCTGAATATATTGGAAACATGAAGTTGACTCACTTGTAAGTTCCTGTGGAGTGATTTGGAGTATTTTTAAGTCTAACAAAGATGCAATTTTGCAATACATTTAATGCAATTCTCATATCGGTGTGCATTACATTAATGCAGTTCTCAATCAGTGCATCGAACAAACATTGTAGAAAACGAGAATGCGGAAGCATATCAGAAATAAAGAAATATAAACAGCAGAAAAACACCAGGATTTGACATGGAACCTATTCTCTAAGAAGCAGGATAAAACCACAGGAGAAGACCTCTCAAGAGACGGATCCGTATATTATGAGTCTCTCTCAATGGTTACAGGTGGTGTGGGGCTTCTTATATAGCCCCACCAGTAAGACCAAGCCCCACTCATAGACAATGTTGGGATAAACCTGCGAATTTAGTAATTGGACCCTTAAGAGATCCAATCACTCATCTATGATGTGTACTCCAACACTCCCTCGCAAGCTAAACATGCAATGCTCAACTTGGACAAATAGAAAGAAATTGAGGAAAATTCCTTAGTATTGTCTGGGGACTACATAGGTCCCTAAGTAGTGCGAAAATTTTTTACTTGACTATAGCAATAATATCACATTTCTGAAATGCGACATTCATATGACATTTGAAAAATACGACATCTCTTATAGATTCTTTATCTTGGACTTAAAAAACAATAAAAAAATAGATGTCACATGTCCCAAATGTGACATCATTTTTTTACAAATTTTTTGAAGTAGATGTCTGAAGATCCTGCTGCTGAAGTGGTTGGAGTAGTCATCATCTCTCTCAGTCTGGAAACTATATCATCAAACTGCGCATCATGAGAAGGAGTTGAAGTAGGCTCTGTCTGCTCAGCTACACGAGCAGACATACGATACCCATGCTTCAGATAGCATGTCTCCTCCAAATGACCTGGACGATGGCAATGTGAGCATGGGCTACGCTAACATCCTCCTCCTCGACCACTGAATCCGACCGACGAAACTGTGAATTACCCCCTCTGCCACGAGAAGCTTCCATAGTAGAGGGAGTCTGGGCCATGGTAGTATATGAAGAAGTGATCCTGCTCAACCTCTTGTAGACCTCCTCCATTGGAGGTATCGTCTCTCTAGTAAGTAGTTGAGTACGTGCTACATCGTACTCAGAGTCAAGGGATGACAGAAAGACTCCTGTCATAGTGGCATTCCGGTATGTTTGTTGCTACTCAGTGGTGGTTGTAATAGGCATAAAGTTATGCAGATGCTCAAACATGCCTCGAAGATGCGAGAAGTGGGCAGAAGAGGTCGACCATTCCGCTTGGTCGAAAAGATGCCATATTGCAATTGTAGAATCTTGCTCTCTTGACTTGCCCATATGTGTTTGTTAAGATGTCCCACATAGCCTTGGTTGTGGGTTGATTGACAACGACGTTGGCAACCTCCGTGGTGAGTGTCCCGCAGAACTGAATCCGTACATAGGCGTCATCTTTCTTCCAAGAAGCATTAGCCCCGGTCTTGTCCGTCGGCTCTAAATCCGTCATAATGTGCTCTTTGTTATGGCATTGCATAAACGTGTGAAACTGCATGGACCACAACTCGTAGTTGGTCCCATCCATCTTTACGATGGGAGCCGGACCCTTTAAGGCACCGAATGATGAAAAAATTTTACCCTTATTCTCTGGCATGTAAAAAGAACACCGACAATCTGGAACAAAACTGATGAGTAGACTACTCTAAGAGAGTCTACACAATCATATGGAGGAGTGGTTGTATGTGTAGACTCATACAACCATCCTCTTCAATCATTGTTGTATTCTAGGAGTGGAAGACGTGATTTATATGTTCGAAATCACGAAATCCGAACATGATCAGACTGTAAAGGCCTGCAGAAATGACTGAACTACAACTCGTAGAATGTGGGACGGCCCACAAAGCGGTGGTAGGCAACATATCTGCGAGGAGAATGGAGCCTGCGGTAGGGGAGGCCGGTTTGGCAAGTTTAGGTGGCGGTCTACTAAGAGGGAAGCGACGGCCTGCTAGGGAGGGATGGCTGCCAGCGGCTGGGCGGGGGAGGGGGGAGGGGGGACATATAGGGCTAGGGTTGATGGGATATGGGAACCTCGATCTAGGACTGTTGCTTTGATAACATGTTGGGAGAAAAGAATTGCTTATCATTGAAGAGACCCTAGGACTCTCTTATATAGGAGAAAATATCTGGGTTAATTACATGAGAGGTACATGAAGAAAATAGACATGAGAAATAAATATGAAGTGATACCAATTTCTCAACAGTTCTGATTGACCTAGCTATTGATCCACCTCTTTCCATGCATCTATTATACAACAACCGGGATACTCTTTCCATTGCCAACAATCCTACCTTCCATGATAGGACCAAACACATTGAGTTAGATTGTCACTATACATGAGACATAATGTGATCCCCTTAGAATCCGGGTACCCGTTTACACTACTTTCGTGGCATCTCATTCACACAAGATCGCATAAGTTACAGAAAAACAGGGAAAATTTTTCGCAATGAATATATTTGCAATCATTGCATATGACATTCACTTTCATAAATCATAACCACAAGATAAAAGAGACAAATGACACCAGAAATTCATTTCATTAATTTCCATATAATTTTACAACATGTACAATGTCTGCTACTACATACAATATCCCAAAAATAATCTGACTGAACATAAGAGAAGCATTATACATAAACAACCGACCAAAAAAAACTGAGATAAAGTAAACCATACCATCTGGTGTATACCCTGTCTCCTGGAAGCATGAACAGCTACTAAACAGCAGGCTGTTTGCCTGCCAAAACATGTTAGGAAAGAAACGGAGTCACAAACGTGAATACAAACCCGTAGTTTAGAAATAAATGACAAGTAATTTATTATGTGCAAAAGAGAGCAAGTAGAAAGGTGGAACAAGTACAATCTACATCTACCTGCGTAAGTAAAAAAAAGTTTTTAGGCTGTTTGTAAGCGTCTCTAATGATTGTCCCATAACCCAACATTTCCCACATATGACATATTTATATTGTAGTTGAATATTCATGAGGGTATGAGTGTAAACATATATATTAATTTCTTCAGAGATCATGCCTGTGAGTGATGATGGAAAAGTTTGAGATTGGAAAGATTTCTTGATTTATTTAGATTCTTAGATCTAGTGAATAGTCATTTCCTATCAATCCCAACTTTTAATCGTAACTTCTCCAATTCTTAACTTCAATTATTTCAGATATAACTCCAGATGATGTAGATATAGATATGGATTATCTAGATATAGAATCGCCAAGTCTGTTGGCGAAGTAAACTCAAGCGGTGAGGAAGCCTACAAATGGATCTTCCGTCTCGCCCTCTAGTTGGAAGGACGGTCCAATAGAGGGATATGTCTACTCCAAAACTACGCCACTAAGACGGGTGAGAGAGACTCTCCGGGGAGGTCATTCACTGAACATCTCTCATTTGTATGAAAACTCTTTTCATATTCTAAATTTTAAACTTTTGGTATTAGTAGCAAACCCCTAACTTACTACATTGACTACTTCATTTGAGCTCCCTAGGCTAGGCGACACTTTACTGCTCATTCTACATTCTTTTTATTACTAATATATATGATCCTACCTGGCATTTCTTTTATAAGTTTCAAGATCAGTTGCTCTAGTTTCTTATTCAATCTATTATGTTGGCACTTTATTGGACACGTATAGCCAAACTACTCATCAAACAGATGATATGAGAGATTTTGAATCAACTAATCTAGCAAATATAAGTATCTTATTCTGTAGTTTATCCAAAACTTTTATATAAATAGATGCATGTCATATTTAATTGTAAACAGGCAGGAAACTTCCTTTTTATGTACTTGGTTATAATAGTCCACCTTGATTATCCTATCTTATTTTATTCTTGAATAGAAGAATCTATATAGACATGCTTATTCTCATTGCACTTCACTTAACTTTATTTAAAATATACAGGAGTGTAAAGAATTATAAAATTTTGATAGACGAACTTTACAATTTGTTTCAGTAGTTATCTTAAAAATAGAAAACCCTTTGATGTCAAGAAACAAAAAAAAAGAAAAACTTTTGATGGACGAACTTCACAATTTGTTTCAGTAGTTATCTTAAAAATAGAAAACCCTTTGATGTCAAGAAACAAAAAAAAGAAAAATCATGTTGTATTCAAATCTAATCTTTGATATGTGTACACAAAGTTAAGAGGATAGTTGGTGTCAAAAACATATTAATTTGAACAAAGATTCATGAATGGTGGCAAGAAAAAGATCTTGGATTGTGCATGCATGGCATAAAAAGTAGAATTTAATGAGACATGTGTGGCAGCAAAGGAGGTGGTTAAGGGATGTACCTATTGATCTCTCTAATTTGGAGATTAAAATCCTTAGCATGCAGTAGTGGTGTGCTGAAACAGCAACAACTTGTTGTGAATAAGGAGCAACAATAGCTGAGATTGAAGCTTCTCCAGAACCTTCAGATGTGCATGGAGATAGTCTCTTGCCATAGCAAGAGCAGAGGGGGAAAAAAACTTCGTTGGGGAATTTGGAGAGAAGCCTTCTCGGTGGAGCTTTGAGATAAATGGGAAATAGAGAGGGCTTGGGGTATTATTTATAAGGAAAAGAGGGGTTTTACTTTTAGCCAAGTGGAACAAGGATAAAAGCTACATGGGAGTTGCTGGCTGCCCTTGTCTGTATTTGATAAAAAAAAATTTTTACAATCAAACAGACGACTGGTACAGTCTGCAGTTATAAATTTTAAATTGATTTTTTAACCAAATTTTCCTTTAATTGGCATACATAAAATTAACCGTACATGCACCTTGGGTCTCGGATTTCAATGTGCAATATTTCGTTTTGACCGTCTCTGAACGACGATCAAAATGAGTATAATATCCATATACTTTTGATCGGGTTTTGAATATCCGAAACTTTCAGATACAGTTTTTGTTTAGGTTTAAATTTTTGCGAACTAAAAATATCAAACGACCTCCCATTGACGAACGGTCAATTCCGTTGGTCTTGTTTCGTCAAATCGGATCTAATGATGGTCTCGGTTTATTTCCGAATTTGCGTCGTGGCTTTTTTCGCGGTGCGTAATACGAAGCGACCGATTTTTAGTCGATTTCACCCGAACGACTTTTGATTCAGGATCAATTGATCGTTTTAGGTTATCTAATGTTGTCAGATAACTTTATTAGGTTAATCGGACCCAAATCGGATCGGGTCCGGGTTTGTGTAGATTTCGGACGTTACAAATATAAAAACCTCAAAGGGAGTCTCGTCCTCGAGACTCGAATTAAGGCTATTAGGTGTCTTGTTTGGATTTCATATGTCTATAAAAACCTCAAAGGGTTTTGAACCCATAAAAATCTCAAAGAGAAAACAAGCCATATATTTTAACATATATCTAATTACAAAAGCTTGTTTTGATTTTTACCCCAGAAAAGTTGCGGGTATCGTGCCCGCATGTCGGCTTCGGTTTCCCATGTTGCCTCTTCGACTCCGTGACGATGCCATAAAATCTTGACCAATGAAATATCCTTCTTGCGAAGCTTCTTCACAGCATGGTCAAGTATCTGGACTGGCTTCTCCTCATAAGTCAGATCTGGCTCTACATCAAGATTCTCGTAACTAATAATGTGTCGAGGATCGTGCACATATTTTCTCAAATTGGATACATGAAAGACATCGTGGATGCCAATCGCTCAAAGCTGCAAGCGTATCCCACGGGTATAGCCAGTTCGCTGTACCCTCTGCATGCGCTCTCCTGCTAAGTGCATCGACCATCATATTTCCCTTATCGGGATGGTAAGAGATCGTGCAATCATTCCTTCAGCAGCTCGAGCCATCTTCTCTGCCTCATGTTTAGCTCTTTCTGATCAAAGATGTACTTCAGACTCTTGTGGTCTGTAAAGATCTCGAAATTCACCCCATATAGGTAGTGATGCCAGATCTTCAAGGCGAAGACAACTGCCGCCAACTCCAAGTCATGTGTGGTGTAGTTCCGCTCGTACGGTCTCAACTGCCGTGATGCGTAAGCAATCACCTGTCCTCTCTACATCAACACTGCTCCTAGACCTTCCCCAGATGCATCTGTGTAGACTGCATAGTCCTGAGTGCCTGAAGGAAGAGCAAGAATAGGCGTTGTAGTCAACCTCTCCTTCAGTGTCTGGAAGGCCTGTTCACATGAATCATCCCAAATGAATGGAACTCCCTTCTGCGTCAGTCGTGTCAGAGGGCGAACAATGCGTGAAAATCCGCTGACAAAGCGTCTGTAATAGCCCGCTAATCCGAGGAAGCTCCGAATCTAAGTAACTGTCTTGGGCTGCTCCCAAGACATAACTGCATCTATCTTTGCAGGATCAACTACAATGCCTGCTCCAGAAATGATATGCGCGAGAAATGAGACCTGGGATAACCAGAACTCACACTTGCTCAACTTGGCATATAACTTGTGCTCCCGCAATGTATCTAAGACAATCTGTAGATCATTCGCATGATCCCATTCATTCCGTGAGTAAATAAGCACATCATCAATGAACACTACTACAAACTTGTCCAAGTATGGACGGAAGATCCGGTTCATCATATCCATGAAAGCCGCAGGTACATTGGTGAGCCCAAACGGCATCACCACAAACTCGTAATGCCCATAGCGAGTCCTGAAAGCTGTCTTCGGAATATATAACTCACGAATCCTCAGCTGATGGTAGCCTGAGCGAAGATCGATCTTCGAGAAAATCGAAGATCCCTGGAGTTGATCGAATAAATCATCAATGCGTGGTAAAGGATAATGGTTTTTCACCGTTCTCTTGTTCTGCTGTCGGTAATCGATGCACAGTCTCATGGATCCATCCTTCTTTTTGACAAATAGAATCGGAGCACCCCAAGGTGAAGTGCTCGGTCTCACGAATTCCAAGTCAAGTAGCTCATGCAACTGTACCTTCAGCTCCCTCAACTCGGCCGGTGCCATGCGATAGGGTGCCATAGAGATCGGTTGTGTATCTGGCAGCAATGTGATCTCGAACTCGATCTCTCTCTCTCTCTCTCTCGAGGTAATCCTGGTAGCTCATCAGGAAAAACATCTGGATATTCTGACACTACTCGGATATCCTGTGTCATCGGCTCCTGGTCAGATACCTCCCGAACAAATGCAAGGTATGAATCACAACCCTGATCAACAAGTCGCTGGGCTCGCAACACTGAAATGTACTCCATGGTGGAGTCATGTATAGTACCCTCAAAAGTGAACTCGGGTAGATCTGGAATCTTGAAGACAACCGTCTTCCTAAAGCAATCAACAAGTGCATGATGAGCGGATAACCAATCCATACCCAAAATCAAATCGAACTCATCAAGCTGCAGAAGTAGACAATCTACGATCATCTCGTGACCGCCAATCAGTACGGGCAAGTGCCTGACTATCAGTGAAATAATGAACAACTGGCCACCTAGCCCTCTGATGTGATATGGAGAAGAGAGAGTCTCTGCGACTCTACCTAAAGAAGCAAGTAGTCTCGAAGCAAGAAAAGAATGCGTCGCACCAGAATCAAATAGAACATGGAAAGGTCAGCCTAAGACTGAGACCATCCCTTTCACTACAGTAGCCGCTGAACGTGCCTGCTCCTCAGTAACTGCTTGTATCTGCCCCTGCCTAGCTGGTGCGGCACTGGATCCTGCCACACTCTGCGTCTGTCTCTGCTGCGGTCGCCTGAAGTTGGAGTTCCTGCCACGGAAACTCCCTGATCGTTGTGCCTGAGGCTGCGACTGTGAAGGCTGTGGCTGAGGCTCACTAGAAACCTGTGGGCACTGTGAGCGATAGTGTCCCCACTCGTGACATCGGTAACACCGGACTGGTCTGGTAGGTGGAGTAGCTGTGTCTGTGCTCCGAGCTGGTCCTGCAGGTGGTCTGTCTGCTCGCTGCGACCCAGATGGTCGAGCGGACTCTGTACCACGTCCAGCAAGTGCTCCTCCTAAAGTAGTCGATGGAGAAGAGCGAGCACTGCCCGTGAAGGACGAACCTGTAAGTCAGAACCGTCTGGCTGACCTCTGCTGCTGAAACGATCGACGTATCGGTCCAAAAGATCGTTGCGGTCTAGGCGTTGTTCCAGACGAGCTCCTGAAACGTCTCCCTCTAATGTCCTCGAACTTCTCCGCAGCATCGGTAGCCTCGGAGATGGATGTGATGTGTAGCCCTGCCAGCTTCTCATGTACCTCTACTCGCATGCCGCCGATGAACTTTTCCAGATTCTCCTCTGGAAATGCACCAGTTGCTCGTGTATGTCGTGACAGCTCTGTGTATCGGATAAAATAATCTCTGGCTGTCATCTTCCCCTGATGAAGCTCTGCAAATAGTCGGCGCTGGGACTCCTTCCACTTTGCAGAAAAGAAGTGGGCTCTGAACTTCGTCTCGAAATCATCCCATGTAGGCTCTCGGCCTAACTCAGATACTACGGCATCCCACCATCTCTCGGCAAAGTTTGTCAATGAATACTCCATGAAGGATAGCCACGTGTCTCGTGGCGCGCGAATCATCCTGAGCACCTTCATCACCCGCTTCAGCCACTGCTCAGCAACATCTGGTAAACATGTGCTCTCGAACAAGGGTATGTTGGCCAGTTGGTAGGACGTGAAAATGGACTGGTGCCTGTGAATGGCTGAGTACTCGTGTACACCCTCGTCAGCAAAGTCAACAGGGTCCTGCTCCCTGTCCAAGTCTGCATCATCTGCTCCATGCTCAGGTACCTCCTCAAGTGGATCATCAGCATGAGGCTGCTCTACCTCAACAGACTGGTGTTGGTTCTGCCGTATCCCATCCTGTGATGGATGGTACGTGAAATCTGATAGGTCCTCAAACCTCATCTCTATATCTGTCTGCCTGTCGGCAATCTCAGTCTGTTGGGCCAAAATCTGCTCCTGCTGACCTCGCATGGCAGCCTGCTGCTGTTGGAGGTCGGTGAGGGCAACCAATATGCGTGCCAACTGATCAGCCGTCTCCTGACCTGGTCGGGATGCCATGGCTCTGCATAAGAACCATCTATTAGTCATAAAATTTATTGTTCGCAGATATGAGATATCATATGAAAATTAATGAAATCGGTGGTATATGTGGTAGTTGAATATGAATGTCATATTTCCCTTCTCGAAATTACGACAAGTCGGAAGACTGTCGTTATCCGAGAATTTAATGCGATCGGAATTTTAATACCGCGAATGTGCGTATCGGGGTACCACTGCTCTGATACCAAATTTGTGATCCCCTTAGAATCCGGGTACCCGTTTACGCTACTTTCGTGGCATTTCATTCACATAAGATCGCATAAAAACAGGGAGAATTTTTCGCAATGAATATATTTGCAATCATTGCATATGACATTCACTTTCATAATCATAACCACAAGCTAAAAGAGACAAATTGCACCAGAAATTCATTTCATTAATTTCCATATATTTTTACAACATGTACAATGTCTGCCAGTGCATACAATACCCAAAAATAATCTGATTGAATAGAAGAGAAGCATTATACATAAACAACCGACCAAAAAAAAATTGAGACAAAGTAAACCATACCGTCCGGTGTATACCCTGTCTCCTGGCATGAACAGCTACTAAACAGCAGGCTGTTTTCCTGCCAAAACATGTTAGGAAAGAAACGGAGTCACAAACGTGAATACAAACCCGTAGTTTAGAAATAAATGACAAGTAATTTATTATGTGCAAAAGAGAGCAAGTAGAAAGTTGGAACAAGTACAATCTACATCTACCTGCGTAAGTAAAAAAAAGTTTTCAGGCTGTTTGTAAGCGTCTCTAATGATTGCCCCATAACCCAACATTTCCCACATATGATATATTTATATTGTAGTTGAATATTCATGAGGGTATGAGTGTAAACATATATATTAATTTCTTCAGAGATCATGCATGTGAGTGATGATGGAAAAGTTTGAGATTGGAAAGATTTCTTGATTTATTTAGATTCTTAGATCTAGTGAATAGTCATTTCCTATCAATCCCAACTTTTGATCGTAACTTCTCCAATTCTTAACTTCAATTATTTCAGATATAACTCCAAATGATGTAGATATAGATATGGATGATCTAGATATAGAATCGCCAAGTCTGTTGGCGAAGTAAACTCAAGCAGTGAGGAAGCCTACAAATGGCTCTTCCGTCTCGCCCTTCCAATAGAGGGATATGTCTACTCCAAAACTACGCCACTAAGACGGGTGAGAGAGACTCTCCGGAAAAGTCACTCTAGAAAAACAGCCCGACCGATAACGGGCAACCGAGCTCGTACGAAAAAACTAAAACCGAGGATCCCCTGCCTGGGTATCCTAAAACAAAGGGTCAGCGGAATGGTCTAAATTCGGGATCCCAACGAGGCGTAAAAACACTGCGAGCTCGCGTAAAAACCGAAAAGGGACTGGGATCCTAGACCCGCGTATTAAGCGGCCGCTGTCCGAACTGGGCTTCCTATCTTCCGCCCAGTTGAGAGTCACCGCGCTCTCGCACAGTCAGATGTTAGGATCACCATGACCGGCATAAATAATTGATATCACTGATTTATTATCATTTTCATTCATTCCTTGACCGATCTAACCTTTTTCAATCCCTTCTATGGTCAACTTCACAGACTTTAGGTATTTGTCTGCAACTAAGTAATAGTGATTTATACTTAGTAGGGTATTCTTAAAGGATTATTTTATTTTCTGAAGTCACACATATCTTTTTTTTGTAGTTGTTTAGTGCTTTATAGGGACAAAGATAGTAAAAAAAGTACGTAAAATGTACTAATGTACATTATTACTCATCTTATTCTTGTTTGGATTGAAATGAATACTATTACTTATATAGTGTATTGATGTAATATAATGATACTTGTCAAGTGTAATCATAGTATTAGATATATATATATATATATACATATATATATAGATACCCCAACTGTATATTTTGATGTGCTATATATCAAGTGTAATATAAATGATATTTTCCCTTTCTTGTTATGTATGAAATATACAAGAAGATACCCAATCATGAACGATATTATGTAACCAGATTATTTTGTAAATGATCAGGGAGTGTTAGAAACTGAAATTGTATATAAGAATATTGATATAATTTATCAAAATCACACTGTATTCTCCTGACTATCAAAAACATAACGCGTTACAAACATATTTCTTAGCAACTTGTGCTTTAAGGTCATGCCTATTATGTCAACAATTTCATATCTATAATACGTTAATAAGTCTGGCTCGATGACCCTTTTAACAAATTTCGAACGAAATTAAGGTTACGAATATATTGAAAGCCCCAACTGTAAGGTCTACACTCAATAATTTCCATATATATTGTATCAATTCTGCATTTGATAGGTCAGCTAACAGACAAGGGGAGGTCATTCACTGAACATCTCTCATTTGTATGAAAACTCTTTTCATATTCTAAATTTTAAACTTTAGTATTAGTAGCAAACCCCTAACTTACTACATTGACTACTTCATTTGAGCTCCCTAGGTTAGGCGACACTTTACTGCTCATTCTACATTCTTTTCATTACTAATATATATGATCCTACCTGGCATTTCTTTTATAAGTTTCAAGATCAGTTGCTCTAGTTTCTTATGCAATCTATTATGTTGGCACTTTATTGGACATATATAGCCAAACTACTCATCAAACAGATGATATGAGAGATTTTGAATCAACTAATCTAGCAAATATAAGTATTTTATTCTGTAGTTTATCCAAAACTTTTATATAAATAGATGCATGTCATATTTAATTGTAAACAGGCAGGAAACTTCCTTTTTATGTACTTGGTTATAATAGTCCACCTTGATTATCCTATCTTATTTTATTCTTGAATAAAAGAATCTGTATAGACATGCTTATTCTCATTGCACCACTTAACTTTACTTAAAATGTACAGGAGTGTAAAGAATTATAAAATTTTGATGGACGAACTTCACAATTTGTTTCAGTAGTTATCTTAAAAATAGAAAACCCTTTGATGTGAAGGAAAAAAAAAAAGAAAAATCATGTTGTATTCAGATCTAATCTTTGATATGTACACAAAGTTAAGAGGATACTTGGTGTCAAAAACATATTAATTTGAACAAAGATCCATGAATGGTGGCAAGAAAAAGATCTTGGATTGTGCATGCATGGCATAAAAAGTAGAATTTAGAGAGACATGTGTGGCAGCAAAGGAGGTGGTTAAGGGATGTACCTATTGATCTCTCTAATTTGGAGATTAAAATCCTTAGCATGCAGTAGTGGTGTGCTGAAACAGCAACAACTTGTTGTGAATAAGGAGCAACAATAGCTGAGATTGAAGCTTCTCCAGAACCTCCAGATGTACCTGGAGATAGTGTAACACCCCAACCCCAAACATAGTGCCATACCTAAAACTCACGAAGTGTGGGTGTGGTTTATAAGTGATCGGGATTACTACTTGACAACTTGGGCTTAAGCATTTTGGGTGGTTGCCAACGGGTCCATCTGGGCCCGACCCCAACAAATTGTCAGGGCCAGTTTTCCTTCATAACGGACCGGGGACCTAAGCCCGGGACGTTACAAATGGTATCAAAGCCAAATTCTCTCTGATAGTGGAAAGGGCTACCCGAGAGGTGGAGCCGCCCCTACAAAGAGGTTGGAGGAAATGGCTACCCGGAGCGTGCAGCCGCCACTATCACTGGGAAGAAGTGATGGACCATGTCGCAACGAGGACGTTGCGAATATAAGTGGGGGAGGTTGTAACACCCCAACCCCAAACATAGTGCCATACCTAAAACTCACGAAGTGTGGGTGTGGTTTATAAGTGATCGGGATTACTACTTGACAACTTGGGCTTAAGCATTTTGGGTGGTTGCCAACGGGTCCATCTGGGCCCGAACCCAACAAATTGTCAGGGCCAGTTTTCCTTCATAACGGACCGGGGACCTAAGCCCGGGACGTTACAGATAGTCTCCTGCCATAGCAAGAGCAGAGGGGGAAAAAACTTCGTTGGGGAATTTGGAGAGAAGCCTTCTCGGTGGAGGTTTGAGATAAATGGGAAATAGAGAGGTTTTGGGGTATTAT
This sequence comes from Ottelia alismoides, assembly GCA_037367405.1. Lineage (NCBI taxonomy): Eukaryota > Viridiplantae > Streptophyta > Magnoliopsida > Alismatales > Hydrocharitaceae > Ottelia > Ottelia alismoides. The sequence continues at coordinate 38,943 of JAZKJV010007829.1, read as the reverse complement.
TTATAAGGAAAAGAGGGGTTTTACTTTTAGCCAAATGGAACAAGGATAAAAGCTACGTGGGAGTTGCTGGCTGCCCTTGTCTGTATTTGTATTTGATAAATATTTTTTTTATAATCAGACGACTGGTACAGTCTGCAGTTATAAATTTTAAATTGATTTTTTTAACCAAATTTTCCTTTAATTGGCATACATAAAATTAACCGTACATGCGCCTCGGGTCTCGAATTTCAACGTGCAATATTTCGTTTTGACCGTCTCTGAACGACGATCAAAATGAGTATAATATCCATATACTTTTGATCGGGTTTTGAATACCCGAAACTTTCAGATACGGTTTTTGTTTAGGTTTAGATTTTACGAACTAAAAATATCAAACGACCTCTGATTGACGAACGGTCAATTCCGTTGGTCTTGTTTTGTCAAATCGGGTCTAATGACGGTCTCGGTTTGTTTTGCGGTTTCCGAATTTGCGTCGCGGCTTTTTTCGCGGCGCGTAATACGAAGCGACCGATTTTTAGTCGATTTCACCCGAACGACTTTTGATTCACGATCAATTGATCTTTTTAGGTTATCTAATCAGATATCTTTATTGGGTTAATCGGACCCAAATCGGATCGGGTTTGGGTTTGTGTAGATTTCGGACGTTACACATAATTAAGAAGGATTTTATCTCTACTTCCCATGCCAGCTAAGGGGAACATACAATAAATGTTTTCACCAAGGCTCTAGCCAAAGGGCCATCTCAGAGATGTTCTAATCTGAGCATGATTGACATCTATGCTCCATCTTGAGGGGGTATTGATAGATATGTTTATCTTTCTCGATTTTATGTATTTTCTATTTCTTCCGCCTATAGTGTGTAATTTTCCCATAAGGGTTTCTCCTCTCTATATAAGAGAACCCTAGGTTCTCATGAAGAAACAAGTCATTATTTTCTTTCCACATGTATAAATAAGTTTTAATTCTGCATTATTACAAATGATGTTAGATTTTTAAAAGATGAGAATTAGTAATGATTTACATGTATTTTACTGAAGATTTTAACCAAAATGAAAGAATAAAAGAAATTTCTACAACCTCAAGTGTCATTATGCAATATTCAACCTCTACAATTAATCTGCTACAAAATGTCATCTTCTTGCTGTGCCTAATAATGAAATTCACTCAAAATGTCTTGCTTCTTGCTGCGCCGAATAAGGTAGACTAATGATCTTCCACGGAGCCAGCCTGATCAACATTTGTATACTTAACAATACATAAATGTTCGGGTGTCTATATTATTCTTAACAATTCAAGAATGCATAGGAATATATACCTATGAATCTCGGTTGTAACAACAAAACACCAAATAAGTTGGTTAATGATCTTGTCCAATAAGATCTCATTGAGCATGTTGATGTGGATTGTCAAGGCTAGTGATGCAAAAATTTTAAGCAAGCTGATGCTTGAAGGTAACATCATGGATGATACATGAAAATCACGAGAGGAAATTAGAGTTAAAGAGCAACTTGGCATACAGAGTGATGATGAACGATAATAAAGGCTTGACAAAACCTACTCTCGCAAGCAGACTAGACAGGTTCTGAACGAGACCTTTGGCAATCCATAGTCTTCTTCATACCAAGATCCACATCATGGCTTATAATAATAAATTTGTCTGACACTCCTGCCTCCTTCCCGATTGCTATTAAGATGGGCATAAGGAATGCCCTTTAAAATACTTGTTCAAAATTGTGGCATGTTAGCATCTGAGCCCAAACTATAGACGTTTCATTTCCCCCTTTTTTTTGCTTTTATATCCCAGGTGTATTGTTAAAGTAAAGGATGATTTCTGACTCATGAAGCCATACGAGAAGAAATGTACTTTGAAAAACCAGACACGAAAGATGGAGGATATACCAAAAGGTGTTAACATTGTAGCGGCTAAGTGTATTTTATGCCATAAATACAAGACCAGTGGTAATTTTTAAAAATAGGATAAATTACAAAGAAAGGCCTCAACTATGACTCAGATCTCAATTAGGACTCTCATTTTTATATGTAAAAAAGAGGGGACTAAACTTTCATCTTTATGGCTAAATAGTTAACAAAGAATGGCCATGAAAGCCTACAGAAGCCTACATTCGAGACAAAAAAAGATTGGGCCCCTCTTTCTTACATTTCAAAAATGAGGCCCCTAATTGAAAATCAAGGCATAATCATGGCCCTTTTGTAATTTACCCTTAAAAATACATGGCCAATAAATTGCAAAGTGTATACACAATAGTACAAGATTGACTGTGCGGGGACTTTTTCTCTTGTAGCCCAAATGATCTATGTCCAAATCATTCTCATCTTAATTTGTGGCACCAAGACAACAATCAAATTGTGGAAAAGATTGGTTCATATTATGCTTAAAGATACAGACATCCATACCAATCTATAAATAAATCTCAATTGCAACAGCAATACACCAATCAACTTGGTTATTTATCCCCTCCAACATGCTCACACCAAGCACGCCGAAGTGGATCATCACTTTAAAAAGGTGATGATGGTCAAGTATGTTCCCCTTTTTTACAGTCAGATAATCTGTAGATCGAAATTTCAGTAAGGGCCTTCCCACGGCACAACATGAAGTGGATCTCTCCCAAGTTTTTTTCTTCCATTCAGAAGGGTATCCACGCAAATCCTTGTGTTTTACGTGTGTTTTCTGGATTAATTAATTTTCCATGCTCTGTACCTCTATGTTGTTTCTAATCCTTATAATCTTCTCCCATGGAATCTCCTATAGAATCCAACCTGACTAGGGAACCCACTTGATACTTCTTATCTTCCATCCCATGTTGTTGTGGAAAGGGAAGAATTGGTGGAGACTGGGTTGTAGTATAGTGCCTTTGGGGATATGTTCATCATAAATAATGGAGCAGTTAATGGATAAATGACAATCAATGGAATATAGGTTTAACATATGATATGTGTTATAGTTGTGTATTTAAATGGATAATTGGATCTTTATAAGATGTAATAACATTACTCTCATGTTTAGACCCACATTCCCTAATGATAGAATTTGGGTATGTTGTTGGATCTATATAAAGATCCATAAACCCCGTGTATCTATTAATAAAATAATACAAAGATATGGCCAGTAAGGTCCTTCTCCCATTGCGTAGGGTGGTCACCATGTCCATCTGAAACCATGTAATTTTTTGGTCTTCTTGCCAATGATGCTGTACATAATTCGATTTCCACAACATACGGTTGGGTGTATTGATGCACATATTTCTTGCAGGGATCTGAGTTTTAATTACTTTACTGGTGAAATTCCAAGTGCTTATGCAGGATTGCTCCCAACGATAAAAAATATGTAAGGAATATTAAAATTGTATGCTCAGGGCCTATTTTTATTAATGTCGAAGTATTCTGTTTCGGGCGATGATGTAGTTTTTCAACTAAACTTGGACTTGTACACACTCAATCAGGAGATTATTCTTGAGTAGACCTTCCATTTTTTCCATTTCATGCAGCTACCTTACTAATAACATGTTAAACGGAACAGTTTATGACTGGATCTCAGGAAGCAACCAGAACATGTTTGCAATCTCCTCTTCGCTGATATCTCGAATTTTTTTCCTTTTTTCTGCATTAACCATTTTAGACTCTAATGCACACTGTCTATATTCAGTGACCTGTCATTCAACTCCTTCATGTCAAGTGTGCCAGATGGTTGTCAACAAGGAAACGTGTAAGCGGGTGCTTCTTTTTCTTTCTGCATTGCTTCTCTTCATTTAGGTTTAGATTTATGCAATAAACAATTTTTTTATACTCAGGAATTTCTTCGGTAGTTGTTCTTCCTCAAACAGCACCTTGTAAGTTTCTTTACTTTGATCTAAATGCAGAATTATGCAAACAAGGACTCCAAGCACTGTATTTACTGTTGTGTTCGCTTTGTTAATGTGAGATTGTCCCGATGTAAAACATCTTTCTCGTATCCTGACTTTTGCAGATTACCTGCATGTTCAAGAAAGAATTATCCTTGCCCTGGTGATGCTGAAAGTAGGAGACCCAACTTTCAGTTCATTTTTTTGGTTGAAACGTCGAAGGATGACTACTGGAGATGAATAGTCAACCACGTCTTCAGTTTCATCAAAATTTCATGATTAGAGTATCTTTACTTACTGTAACTTTTTGATTATGTTTCCAGATCATGACTTGCATATCAATTGTGGTGGCAAGGAGGTAATTATTGGAGGCCATAAATATGAAGATGATAGCTCTGCTTTTGGTACATCTTCAAATTTCCTGTCCGAAAACAAAAATTGGGCATATAGCAGCACGGGAGATTTTACAGACACTAACAGTAACAGTGAGTACACCATTAAGAATACATCTGTATTGAACATTACAGATGATATAGACCTATACATGTCTGCCCGTGTTAGTCCGCTTTCATTACGGTACTATGGACTATGTTTAAGAAATGGGAAGTATACAGTTACTCTCCACTTCGCTGAAATAACTTTTACTGATGATCGAACCTTCTCTAGTGTTGGACGGCGCTTTTTTGACGTATCAATCCAGGTAATTTATCAACATATTTTTATTTTACTGCTTTTCATTTCCATTATGTCGAATGCATTATTTGTTAGTGGAATGTCTTCAACTACAACATTATATGTTTTCGTAAGCACTTTAGCATCAAGTATTAGCAGACAGGGAAAATAGATGATGTAGTTTCTATTAATCTGAGAGAAGTGTAATTTCTGGCAAGTTTTTATTTAAAATAGGGACAGAAAGTTCTAAGAAGCTTTAATATAGCAAAAGAAGCTGGAGGCAGTGGTAGAAAGGTCACAAAAAGCTTCAATGCCAATGTGGAGGATAACACATTGGAAGTACACTTCCAATGGGCTGGTAAGGGAACCACTGCTATACCGTCCAGAGGGGTATATGGGCCAGTTATATCAGCCATTAGTGTTACATCTAGTACGTTACTGAAAATATTCCCTCTTTTTGCGAAGTCCTTAATGCGAACCTGAACCAACCATTTTATTTCTGTGGTTTTCCAGTCGACCATGGGGGAGATAAAAAGCACTCTGTTGGCATTATTATTGGTATAGTTGCTGTGTCAAGTATTCTAATTGCTTTTGCAATGTTGCTGTTGTTCTCTATTAGGAAAAAATATCACAAAAATATTGGTGAGTGCAGATGCTGGTTTTAGTTAGTCCTTCAAGTATTGTTTTTTTTAAGGTGACATTTGACATCAGTTCTTTATGCTCCTCTTTTCACTTATGTTTGTTATAATACCTTTTATGCAGAAAACAAAGAAGTTAAATTACAAAGTGGAAAATTCAGTTTGAAGCAAATTAACTCTGCGACAAGCAATTTTGATCCAATAAATAAAATAGGTGAAGGTGGCTTTGGTCCAGTCTATAAGGTATACACCTACCTTTACAAGTGTAGGTTTATCTCTTTCTCTAGTCAGTTTTTGTAAATTTTAATAATTGGTGTGCTTGTAAATACTCAACAATGCAGGGCATGCTTCATGATGGATCTTTGATTGCTGTCAAACAACTTTCAAACAAGTCACAGCAAGGAAACCGTGAATTTATAAATGAGATAGGAATGATTTATGCCCTGCAGCATCCAAATGTTGTGAAGCTCTATGGATGCTGTATGGAAGAAAACCAGTTGTTCTTGATATACGAGTACTTGGAAAATAACAGCCTTTCCCGTGCTCTTTTCGGTACTGCTCCTTTAACTCATCATCATGGCCCTTGGTGCCTTTAGAAGCTTGTTTCTTATTCTGGTTTCCAAGTTATTACTTTGGTTAATGAGATGATATGACTAGGCCCTGAAGAAATGCGATTGCAATTGAACTGGCGGGCGAGGCATAAAATTTGCCTTGGAATTGCAAGGGGCTTGGCTTACATGCATGAAGAATCTCAGCTAAAAATTGTTCACAGAGACATTAAATCATCTAATATTTTACTTGATAAGGATCTTAATGCAAAGATATCTGACTTTGGTCTGGCTAGACTTCATGAAGGGGAGGATTCTCATATCAGCACTCGGATAGCTGGAACAGTGTATGTTGATTATTAATTTTTAAAGTTTTGCCAGGGAATAGAAGTTAGGTAATTGTTGAATTTTTTTTGAGATTTATGGGATGAACATCTATTAGAGGCCCATTGATAACGCTCCCCCTCGCAGTCTTTTGAGAAGGTCGTCAGATGTCACCAGCGAAGAGGAGCGTGATCAAAAGAAATTAGAAGAGAGAGAGAGAGAGGACCGTGATAAATGAGAATAATAAAATTCTCTCTCTCTCTCTCTTTTCACTTGATATTAACCAGGTAAGTGTTCATGGGTCGAACACAAGGAAGCATGAAGTATAGCCGGGATTAGAGATCGGTTTTGTGATTAATTTCTTCTTTGCGAATTCTTTTTGTGGTTTTTAGTTTTATTGATTTTTATCGGGTTTTAATTTTTGCAAATGTTTATTTTATTTTTATTTTGAGATTTTTATTTAATTTTCAAAAGTGATTAATTTGGAAATCAATGGAATTGGATTTCTAAGTAGGTGGAGTATAGTGTAATATACTATTCTAAGTAGTAATTAAAGTGGAAGAAAAGGAATTGGATTTTTTAAATTTTCAAAATAGAGAATATATTTTGCAAAAATATTTACTAGATAGTATATAGGTGGAATATTATGTAGGTGATACTATATAGGTAAGTGATAAAATATAGGTAAAGACGAGAACAAAAACCGAGCAACGTGCTCGAAGAAACACACAAAGAAAACTTAAAAGGAATGTGATATTCAAAAAATCAAAACAAATCAACTAAGTGATGAAAAATCTCAAAAATGTAACAAAACCTCGCACGAGTAGTTGTTTAACTAACCTAGAAAAATCAAAGAAAAATAATGTTTCTAGAGTGTCCAAAGATCACAAACAGTTCAGGGTACAAGTGTAAGAAAAATCAAACAACTCTTTACTTCATCCTTCGATTGACTATATATGTTTTTTATTTAAAGAATATTGACTATATATGTGGAAGGTCGAAGTAGTAGAATTCAACCATGAGTCATTCTTCTTTAGCTACCGTTGCCAATCAACATTCCCTAGGTCCTCCACTGGAGTTAATTTGCTGCAATTCCGACTTGAGCCTAGATAGTAGCCATGGCTTGTTTGAATCCATTTTTTGCCCCTCCTTCAGTCTATGGGCCCTTTACACACAGAGATTCCTACAAGAGGAAATAATAGGACCTCCAATAATAGAACTAAAATCATAAGTGGGAGATTACAATTGTCAGTTACTTATTCATATTCCTATTGTTCAAATACTATCAACATAGACTATTGAAAGTTCACAAGTGAATTATCCCACGTATGAGTTAGAGCTTGCAACTGTGGCATTTAAGTTGAAAGCTATAGACATTACTAGGACTTCATTGTAAATCTTCACTGTCAAGAAAAGCTTGAAATGTTTCTTTTCCCGGTTATAATCAAATACAAGATAGAGAGATGGATAGTATTTTTGAGGAATTATGAGTTCTTCATTGGGTACGATTTTGGGAATTCAGACGCAGTCTTAGATGCTTTCAGTAAGAAATGGGACGGAAAGATTGTGACCTTGAGGATGCAACGGTAGTTAGTAGTAGACTTGCTTATTGGAGGCCTTATTTTGGACAAATCAGGGTTATTTTTGTTGGTGCTCTAATACCTCTGAGTTCGTAGGGAGGGCTATAGAAACTCAGAAAAAGAATCTAAGGATACATTACCCCAAGAATCTTGGAGGAATCTAGGTTGATAAGCTGTGTAGGCAAGTTTTTAACCACTTTGTTGTTAATGGGTTTACACCTTATTTCCAAAATTATACGAGGTAAAGAACCTGGTAATATGTTAAAAAGTTTGAGATCTATAACTGAGGAGCAAGTTATGGCACAGTTCAACAAGTTTATCCGGATTCTGTCATAGATGAAGCATTCTCAAGACAATGATACCTAAATAAACAGAATGTCTGAATATTTCGGTTAATGAAAGTATTATTTGTATAGCTCTTACTTATGCTTGTGTAACTGTGTTTTTCGTAGCTGTTTATTCACACCAGCTTATCATGTTCATGTAGACTGTGGTTTTATACCAAGAGCAATACACTTTATTCATCTGAAAGTATAATATTGTGCAGAAGTGGAACTTCTTGAACAAATAAGATCACTGTGACAACAGCACATGCCTTGATGTTAAAATTTATAGGGATTTTTACTCCCATAACCCTGAGTACTTTCGCAATAACATTCATAACCCTGAATAATCGTGAATTGCGCTCAGAACCCTCAATAAGTGTGCCGTCTTACATCCATAACTTTCCGTTACTTGACTTCGCTAACTCAACTAGATATTGAGTTAATCTAACCAATCAAACATCCAACGGTTAGGATTAACTTAAATAAAAAATTATCCCATCTGGTACTCTCTCCAGGAGAAGGAAAATGGGGCTTCTTCGGCTGGGGAGGCGCAGAGCTCCTCGGCGGCGGCTTCTCTGGGCGGTGGCGGGAGGGTCTCGGGGGTGGGGGGAGGGGGGCTTCTCTGGGCGGTCGCGGGTGGGTCTCGGGGGGCGGGAGAGCTTCTCTGGCATGTGGCGGCCGCCATCTCTGGGTTGTGGCGGGCTTCGCGGGGGGCTTCCGGGGGGACGGAAAGAAGACGACCTGGACATGGGAGGCAGGGGGAAGGCGAGCTGGACACGGAAGGCAGGGGGAGGGGGGAAGAAGGTGAGCTGGACACGGGAGCTCCTCTGGGCGCGGGTGGAAGCTCGACCCACAGGAGGCAGGGGAGGAGCTTAGGAACAGGAGAAGCTCGGGGAGGGAGGGAGGGAGAGAGGGGGGGGAGAAGGCGAGCTGGACACGGGAACTCCTCCGGGCACAGGTGAAAGCTCGGCACGCGGGAGGCGTGGGGGGGGGGGGGGGGGGGGAAGAAGGCGAGCTGGACACGGGAGCTCCTCCAGGCGCGAGTGAAAGCTCGGCCCGCCAGAGGCGGGGTGGGGGGGGGGGGGGCTTCGGTACGGGAGGAGGAGGGGGCGGGCAGGGGGGTGTTGGGTTTGGGGACCGTGGAAGCTCGACCCCCGGGAGGAGGAGGCTCCGGGACGGGGAAGCTCGGCCTACAGGGGGGGCGGTAAAGAGCTCCGGGACGGGGAAGCTCGGCCCGCAGGGAGGGGGGCACGTGAGTGGTGGGTTTCGGGATCATGGAAGCTCGACCCGCGGGAGGAGGGGGGCTCCGGGACGGGGAAGCTCAGCCCGCAGGGGTGGCGGTGGGGGGCTCCGGGGACAGGGGAAACTCAACGGGGGGGGCCTGCTCGGTGGGATGCATGGCCTGGAGGAGGATGTAGGGGGAGAGGAGAAGAATGGCATGTTTTGTAAGTAAGAATGGATATCAGGGGTAGTATTGTATTTTTTTTAATGGAAACCGTCAAACATAACGCCCATCCCAAACGGAACATGACACAGGGTTATGTCATGTAAGAGTTAAGCACTACTCTGGGTTTCTCATGTAATTCGTGATTATGTAGGGTTATGAATGTTATTGCGAAATTACTCAGGGTAAAAATCCCAAATTTATATTAAGACAATGGAAAAACATTAATCAAATGGGGTCACGATGGTTCTGATAATTGTGGACACGGATCCTTGACATAGTGGATGCAACTATTTATATGGAATAGACCGCAGGGCTATACTAAACTATTGTTTCATCATAAAATTTAATTGCCTGTGATAACTAACGTGCAGAGGATATATGGCTCCAGAATATGCAATAAGAGGTTACTTGACAGAGAAAGTAGATGTTTACAGCTTTGGTGTTGTCGTTTTGGAGGTTATGAGTGGTAAAAGTAATGCCAGCTTCCTTGTCAAAGAGAATATTATCCACCTTCTAGATTGGGTAAGGACTTGGCCCTCTGTAGAATAATCACAGATCATTTAGATATTTAAGATCTTGCTTTGAAATGTAATTATTGTAGAATATATACAGTCATATTTATTCCCCCTAGTAACGTGATTTTTGCAAAGATACAAGCAACGACTGCTGTATTATTAATGTATCCAATCTCATAGTCCTCGGTTAAGTAGTAGTTTCATTTCGATTTAGTAACTTCATGACAATTGCTCTATGTTGCAGTTTTGCTATAACTTGTTATTTTATATTTTCCAAATTAACATGTCATGGGGATGATTCACTTAAACTCTTAGGTCTATATATGTAACTCAACCCCTCCTTTTTCATCATGATAATGAAGACAATACACGTGCTTTAATGGAGGTCAGGGATTCATGTAGCCTGTGATTTTTTTACCTCCACCATGGTGTTTCCATGTTAAATCAGTGTGTTTTTTATGATTTATTGTTTTCTACATGGCATCGAGGAGACAATGTGCTAATCGAGCATTTTCTCTCGGGTTCATTGTTCGTGTTTGGGTTGTCTTTATATCATCGATTAGTTTCTTGCTCTTCATGTTGATTAGGCGATGCTTCTATGCAATGACCTTTGGTATGTGATCACTGACAATGATGCTCATAATCATCATCCTCTCCCATGTGGCACTTTATTTAATGAACGGTTAGTTAACACCCATGACAACACTTTGTTGTCATTATTTACATCTGATAAATCTCAATCTTTGTTGTCTTTCTTTGGTAATGAGTCATCTTTGTAAAGCTTCCAATATACACTCGATATTAGGGCTATGTAATGTTGTCTCTCTTGTGGGGCTTTCATAAGATGTCGACGCTTGTGGGCTTGTAAACCCCTAGGATTCCAAGCATGTTGTCACCGACGCTCGTGGGCTCGTGATCGTGTTTGTGAGTTAGGATCCTAATTGATGCCTTGCTAGGCCTCTTAAAATCAATTATGTGCATTTACTAGTTTAATCATGCTCATTCTTGGCATCTAGCAATCACGTGTTCAGCACGAAGGCATTACATCATATTGAATCTCTAGTCGACTCAACCCAACTCAACCATCAAAGGATCCATATACTCGGCAATAACCACATGTGTACATTATGATTAACATTTAGAATATTAAGCAGAAAAAATGTTGATATGCCTTGAATCCTAACCATCTGATCCAGGTTGAAGAACCATCATATGCACCTCCTCCTACCGTACCATACCCCAATAGATGGGGGTCTCACTAGGGTTCCATTTGTATTGGGGTATATGGATCCAGGGCTCTCAGTATCATGTGTATTATTCTTTCTCCACATAGTGAAACCGATTGTTGTCTCCCAAAGGCATATCCCAGTTACGAGTGAACATTGATACGTGTGTCTTTGTGTGTGTGTGTGTGTGCATGATTGATCTTGTTTATATGTGCTTCCACGATACACAACAAACTAGTATCAGAGCATTGAGTTCCATCACGATCATCAAGAAAGATGGCGATGCACAATCTGAAGATCGAGAAGTTCATAGGGAGGAACGATTGCAGTTTATGACTGATCAAGATGCATGTCCTATTGAAGCAATAGGCATATGGGGTTATTGTTGGACTAGGAGCAGGTGAAGGCTTTCGAACCCTCCGAGTTTATGATGCTGGAAGAGAAGGCGTACTCGACGATCTTAATGTGTTTAGCGGATAAGATTATCGTGGAGGTTGTCGATGAGGATTTCGTGACCGTTCTATGGTTGAGACTCGAAAGTTTGTACATGACGAAATCTTTACCAACAAGTTGTTGAAGCAACCTCTTCACATGTAGGAAGGTACATCTCTTAAAGAACATCTAGATCCATTAAATACATTGTTGATGGATTTAAGGAACGTAAATGTTAAGATTGAAGATGAGAATGTTGCTTTAATTTTGTTGGTTTCTCTTCCGTTGTCATATGAAAATTTCGTTTAATCATTTAAGGAAGAGAATCGATTACCCTAGATGAAGTTCACATGAGTTTACATACGCATGAACTTTGACATATGGATAAGTAGGATTCTAAGGCTGTAGGTTTGGTTATGACTTGTGAAAAGTGTCATGATGGTTCTATCTATGTGAAGAAGGTAAGAAGACCAAGTCGAAGAATCACAATTCTAAGGATATCTGCAATTACTGTAAAGAACCCTGACATTGGAATAAGGACTACCTGATGAAGAAAAGGAAAGCCATGGCCGTTACCATTATTCAGGAAGGCACACTCCGAAGATGATATGGTTCTCACTGTCACAGATCAGAAGATGATGGATAATATATGGATTCGTGATCCATGTTGTTCTTACCATGTGAATCCCAATGAAGATTGATTCTGCGCCTATGAGAAGATAGATGGTGGAAACATCGTCATGGGAAATGACGCAGCTTGCAATATTGTAGGGATCTATCCTGTGAAGATCAAGATGCATGATGGAGTCGTGAGGACGGTGATAAAAGTACGATGTGTTCCTAATCTAAGAATTAACCTGATATCCCTTGGAGTCTTGGACTTTAAAGGATATATGTCTAACACTGAAGGTGGAGTTGTGCAAATTGCCAAAGCCAAGGTGGTTGTCATCAAGGGAAACAAACATTTATCAATGAAGTGCAGAATATTTTTTCTACATCTATGATATTTGTGAGAACTGATAATGCTTTGGAATTATGTGCTCATGCTCTCTCAACATTCTTTTCATCCCATGGTATTATTCATCAGAAATCGTGTGCCTATACTTCTCAACAGAATGATGTTGTAGAACGAAAGCATCACCATTTGATGTTACCCAAACTCTTCTAATTCGGAGTAAAGCCATGCATTCATTGGAGTGATGTAGTTCTTACAGCATGCTATCTTGTGAATCGCATGCCCTCGTCTGTTCTAGGTGAGAAAATTCCTTTCTGTCTATCATTTCCAGGAAAGGAATTGTTTTCACTTACTCCGCATGTTTTCGACCCGATCACTTTTGTCCACCAGTTGTCTCCGGGTCTAGACAAGCTCTCTCCTATAGCTGTCAAATGTGTGTTTGTTGGATACTCCAGGAAACATAAGGGATATAGATGCTATGATCCTTTGTGCAGAAAATATTATGTTAGTGCTGATGCTACATTTTTTTGAGTCGGTGATGTATTTTTCTCCTACAGGTGATAGGTTGACTTCATCAGATTCAAATGATGAGGTCTACATGCCACCTCCACCTACGAGCCCATCACCATCCATACATGTGCCAGTTGTTCCAACCCATCCAACAACACCTCCTCCGCCACCATTACCTCCTACTATATCGCTACATGTGCCTGTTCTTCCACCATTTCCATGGTACTATACATGTTGGCCTTCTTCTACTCATAATGTATGCCCATCATCCAGCACGACTCAGGTATGCTCTAACTACAAGATTTCTAACGGTGGGTTTGAAGATGTGTCTATGCAGGAAATGTTGCAGGGGCTTGACGCTCAGTTTGAGGAGATTCCCAATGACCTGGATGTTCTTATTGCCATTTGAAAACAAAATCGTACATGTGTCACGTATCCACTAGCTTCTCAGGTCTCATTTGCTCACTTGACAAGAGAGTTCAGGAGGTTTGTTACTGCACTATTTGCCATGGCGATACCACGAAATTACCGGGAGGCATTAAAAGATAGTGAGTGGCGTCTAGCTATGGAGGAGATGGATGCCCTACAGTCGCCTAGTACCTGGAGCACGGTCCCTGCTCCCAATGGGGCGTCAATTGTTAGTTGCAAATTGGTGTTTACAATGAAACACATTGATTGTTACAAGGCCAGATTGGTTGCACGATGATTAACTCAGACGTATAGAGTGGATTATCTGGACGCCTTTTCACCTATAGCTCACCACTCTAGTCTACGAGTTCTTCTTTCAGTTGTCGGGCTACGTGATTGGCCTTTATTTCAGTTTGATGTTAAAAATGCATTCTTGTATGATCTCCAGGAAGATGTCTACATGAAGCAGCCTCCAGGGTTTGCTGCTGAAGGGGAGTGTCAGCAGGTTTGCAAACTTCACAAGGCAATATATGGCCTGAAGCAGAGCCCGAGGGTATGGTTTCATAAGCTCTCGGATTTAATTGAAAAGCAGGGGTTTAGAAGGTCAAATGCTAACCATTCGTTGTTTGTACAGAGAATATTCACAGGTGCAGTCATTATTATGGTCTATGTTGATGACATACTAGTTACAGGAGATGATGTGCAGGGGATAAAAAGGGCAAGGGAGTTTCTGGGATGTCAGTTTTCACCAAGGATCCTTGAACCCTAAGGTATTTCTTAGGGTTAGAATTTGCCAGAAATCAACAGGCACTTGTGATGACCCAAAGAAATCAGCAGGAATCAGTTTGTCAAAATTCTCTTTTTAGGTAATGAGACGTTTCATTTTTTATAGATTTTCTTCTCGCAGTATTTTTAATCATTTTTTTCTTTGCCTACGCGGCTTTTCTTCTCTCCTTTTTTGTACGTGCCTTTTTTGAAATAACTCTTGGCCTTTTTTCTTGGCCCTTCTCCTCTTCTTCTTTTTTTTAATAACTCTTGACCCACTTGGGCCAAAAAAATCACATCCCTCTTTTTTTGTTTATTTGCATAAGCTGAAACGGTCCCATTGGACCAAAAACTTTCAATCAAACAAAAATTTCGGTTATTTAGGGTTATGTAATGGAACCCTTTCTCATCTCCACTACCCCTACGATGGGACTTCTTCTGCCCTGTCGTTGGGAAACGATGGATATCGTGCCTCCTACGCAAGAGAAGAGGACAATGATGCGAGAGGGAGACACCCAGGCAATCGGTGTCCTTGGTTGCGGGCTTTTACACAGAGGAAAGGGGTCTTTGCCTATTTGAGATGTGCCGCTAGAGGAGGCTAAGCACGGAGTAGCATCGTCATGCTCGAGGTCACGCACCACCTCACTCTAGATCGCATGTTGGAGTATATGCACCTAGGGTTTCTCTTTGGAGATGGTGATGCACGAGGATCGCACCATCTTTGAGGTTGTAGAGTTGAGTAGGGAAGCACGAGGTAGGCCATGCTGATGTGGTTGGAGTGGAATCTGCGCCACCCCCTGATGGGACTCAGAAGGTGTTGTCAGGAACCTGGAGGCGAGGTCGCTTGGAGCTCTTCATGGGGCATCGGTTGCTTGGAGATGAATCGCTCAGGTTGGCAGTGTGTAGACTTACAAAGAAGAGACTTGGATGCTGCCAGAATTAGCCTTGACTGAAGCCGATGATGTTGTTGGCTTTGTGCAAGAGCATAGCTCCACCATGCGAGAACACTGGATAAATCTTTAGAACTTGTTGTTGAATCATGTAAAACTAGTGTTTGAAGAAAACCCCAAAAATAAATTTTGAACTTGATCGTGAACATAAATCTTCAAGAATCTTAAAAACTGAAACTCAAACTTGAACGATCCTGAAAAATGAATAAATAATCTTCAAGAATAAATCTTCAAAATCAACCAAGAAGCGACCCTCTCTGATACCATGTTAGAGATCAAGAATGCGGAAGCGTAATATCAGAGGAATAGAATAAACAAGAAGAACACTGGGATTTTTACGTGAAACTCTACTCTGTGAAGAGTAGGATGAAATTACGGGAGAACTCCTCAAAGGACTGATGTTTTCATTAACTTTTCTCATCTGATACAATGGGTATGGGGCTTCTTATATAGTCCCCACTGAGTCTCCAAGTCCCACAAATAGTAGATGTGGGACTAAACCACTGGATGTGGTAATTGGACACTGGAGAGATTCAATCACCCATCTATACATGACACATATTCCAACATTTATCTCTGATATGTTTATGCATTCTCGTTTTCTACATGGTATTAGAGTGGGTTTGATTTTAATGATTTGTTCTTGAAAAGTTTCATGCTCGTGATTGGTTCAAGTTTGAGTTCTAGGATTTTTTATGAAACCCTAATTCTGCGCAAGTTATGATCAGATTCGATTTTAGTTCAAGATTTAGGGTTTTCGGAAACCCTAATCTTGTACAGAATTATTCAAGGCTCTGAAGTTCACTGCCAGAGGGCTTATTGATTAAAGTCGCAACCATCATCAACATCTCCGATCAGGCGGCGCAATCAGATCTCTCGCACATGCCACCATCATGCGTTGTCTCCAGGAACAGGAACCCCATGAACGAATCTCGCTCACAGCATCAAGCTGGAGGAAAAACATCAGAAGAAAGCTATTTGATTTGTCTTGGTGATGTGCCAAACCCAGGCAAACACTCAGCATTGCCATCACATGAAGTTTGTCGCCCTCGCGAGACCAGAAGAGCAAGAACAATGAAGAGGAGATCGATCTCCATATCGTAGCACATACATTTGCCCGAAGGTCTTCTCCGATCAGATGGAACAACTGGAGACCCTTCCTTCATCTCCAAGCAGTGCACAATCAGCCCTAGCTCTGTTGGATCAATCCATCTCCTCTAGTGCACCGCCTTACGCACATCTTCTTCGACCCAAGTCATCGCGGCCCCATCCTCATGCGCTCCGGGTGCTCCTCCATAGGTAACAGCAATATCTCCTCCTTCAGGCCGCATAAACCTCCAAGAATCTGTGACGGAGATTAATCCCACTATTTGCCTTCGTCGGCTTTGCAACCTCACCACAAAACCCTTGGAGAGGCTCCGATCTCGCAAGCATGGACCATCCCATCGGGGACGATGCATTCTATGAAAATGGGTTCCCATCGAAGGGAACCCTAAATAGATGGCTATGGACCATGCCAATTTTTCTCCACTGAGACATTGAAGGGTCCAATAGGGCACAGTTGTAGAAATTAAAGAATGAAGGGAGCTTATTTTGGGCCCTATTTGGGTCATAAGTTATTTTTGAAAAAAAAGAGATGGGAAAGAAGACCAATTCAAAAAAATGGGAGGCTGAGAAGCATTGGGCTTAATTGGTCATAGTGGTTTTTTAAAAAATGGTATTGTACAAAAAAAATCAGAAGGAAGAAGAAGAAGAAAAGCCGACAAAAAAGTTGAGATGGTATATTGGTCTTGGTTCGTCACATTTATGTCTTCTCCCAACTTAGTTGACTGACCAGTATGGGAGAAAGATAGAGTATTATGTAGAGTTCTATAGGACATATTTATATTCTTATATTCTCCAATTCAGACTCAGACATCCCGATTTTCAGACTCTACTAGTTTGATGCGCACATTGTGTGATCTATGTGAGAGGTCCCCATCTTGATTTGAATTCAGAGTTTAAATGTAATCCATAGGGACTCCAGAGTAGAGATCTCATTCTCTGAGCCAGTGTGGACTTAGGGTTTCCATGTGGATCATAAGAACTTTAAAGTAGAGATACCATTCTCTGAGCTAGTTTGAGAGAAAGTCAATTCCCCGACGAGAAGACTCTTTTTCAGACTCCATTTTCCAGTGATCTTGAACTCCAGTACAAGATCATTCGAGGTTCCTATGAGAGAGAACCCACTTCATGGTATGAGAGAGACCCTTGGTTATAATAGTCCACCTTGATTATCCTATCTTATTTTATTCTTGAATAGAAGAATCTATATAGACATGCTTATTCTCATTGCACTTCACTTAACTTTATTTAAAATATACAGGAGTGTAAAGAATTATAAAATTTTGATAGACGAACTTTACAATTTGTTTCAGTAGTTATCTTAAAAATAGAAAACCCTTTGATGTCAAGAAACAAAAAAAAAGAAAAACTTTTGATGGACGAACTTCACAATTTGTTTCAGTAGTTATCTTAAAAATAGAAAACCCTTTGATGTCAAGAAACAAAAAAAAGAAAAATCATGTTGTATTCAAATCTAATCTTTGATATGTGTACACAAAGTTAAGAGGATAGTTGGTGTCAAAAACATATTAATTTGAACAAAGATTCATGAATGGTGGCAAGAAAAAGATCTTGGATTGTGCATGCATGGCATAAAAAGTAGAATTTAATGAGACATGTGTGGCAGCAAAGGAGGTGGTTAAGGGATGTACCTATTGATCTCTCTAATTTGGAGATTAAAATCCTTAGCATGCAGTAGTGGTGTGCTGAAACAGCAACAACTTGTTGTGAATAAGGAGCAACAATAGCTGAGATTGAAGCTTCTCCAGAACCTTCAGATGTGCATGGAGATAGTCTCTTGCCATAGCAAGAGCAGAGGGGGAAAAAAACTTCGTTGGGGAATTTGGAGAGAAGCCTTCTCGGTGGAGCTTTGAGATAAATGGGAAATAGAGAGGGCTTGGGGTATTATTTATAAGGAAAAGAGGGGTTTTACTTTTAGCCAAGTGGAACAAGGATAAAAGCTACATGGGAGTTGCTGGCTGCCCTTGTCTGTATTTGATAAAAAAAAATTTTTACAATCAAACAGACGACTGGTACAGTCTGCAGTTATAAATTTTAAATTGATTTTTTAACCAAATTTTCCTTTAATTGGCATACATAAAATTAACCGTACATGCACCTTGGGTCTCGGATTTCAATGTGCAATATTTCGTTTTGACCGTCTCTGAACGACGATCAAAATGAGTATAATATCCATATACTTTTGATCGGGTTTTGAATATCCGAAACTTTCAGATACAGTTTTTGTTTAGGTTTAAATTTTTGCGAACTAAAAATATCAAACGACCTCCCATTGACGAACGGTCAATTCCGTTGGTCTTGTTTCGTCAAATCGGATCTAATGATGGTCTCGGTTTATTTCCGAATTTGCGTCGTGGCTTTTTTCGCGGTGCGTAATACGAAGCGACCGATTTTTAGTCGATTTCACCCGAACGACTTTTGATTCAGGATCAATTGATCGTTTTAGGTTATCTAATGTTGTCAGATAACTTTATTAGGTTAATCGGACCCAAATCGGATCGGGTCCGGGTTTGTGTAGATTTCGGACGTTACAAATATAAAAACCTCAAAGGGAGTCTCGTCCTCGAGACTCGAATTAAGGCTATTAGGTGTCTTGTTTGGATTTCATATGTCTATAAAAACCTCAAAGGGTTTTGAACCCATAAAAATCTCAAAGAGAAAACAAGCCATATATTTTAACATATATCTAATTACAAAAGCTTGTTTTGATTTTTACCCCAGAAAAGTTGCGGGTATCGTGCCCGCATGTCGGCTTCGGTTTCCCATGTTGCCTCTTCGACTCCGTGACGATGCCATAAAATCTTGACCAATGAAATATCCTTCTTGCGAAGCTTCTTCACAGCATGGTCAAGTATCTGGACTGGCTTCTCCTCATAAGTCAGATCTGGCTCTACATCAAGATTCTCGTAACTAATAATGTGTCGAGGATCGTGCACATATTTTCTCAAATTGGATACATGAAAGACATCGTGGATGCCAATCGCTCAAAGCTGCAAGCGTATCCCACGGGTATAGCCAGTTCGCTGTACCCTCTGCATGCGCTCTCCTGCTAAGTGCATCGACCATCATATTTCCCTTATCGGGATGGTAAGAGATCGTGCAATCATTCCTTCAGCAGCTCGAGCCATCTTCTCTGCCTCATGTTTAGCTCTTTCTGATCAAAGATGTACTTCAGACTCTTGTGGTCTGTAAAGATCTCGAAATTCACCCCATATAGGTAGTGATGCCAGATCTTCAAGGCGAAGACAACTGCCGCCAACTCCAAGTCATGTGTGGTGTAGTTCCGCTCGTACGGTCTCAACTGCCGTGATGCGTAAGCAATCACCTGTCCTCTCTACATCAACACTGCTCCTAGACCTTCCCCAGATGCATCTGTGTAGACTGCATAGTCCTGAGTGCCTGAAGGAAGAGCAAGAATAGGCGTTGTAGTCAACCTCTCCTTCAGTGTCTGGAAGGCCTGTTCACATGAATCATCCCAAATGAATGGAACTCCCTTCTGCGTCAGTCGTGTCAGAGGGCGAACAATGCGTGAAAATCCGCTGACAAAGCGTCTGTAATAGCCCGCTAATCCGAGGAAGCTCCGAATCTAAGTAACTGTCTTGGGCTGCTCCCAAGACATAACTGCATCTATCTTTGCAGGATCAACTACAATGCCTGCTCCAGAAATGATATGCGCGAGAAATGAGACCTGGGATAACCAGAACTCACACTTGCTCAACTTGGCATATAACTTGTGCTCCCGCAATGTATCTAAGACAATCTGTAGATCATTCGCATGATCCCATTCATTCCGTGAGTAAATAAGCACATCATCAATGAACACTACTACAAACTTGTCCAAGTATGGACGGAAGATCCGGTTCATCATATCCATGAAAGCCGCAGGTACATTGGTGAGCCCAAACGGCATCACCACAAACTCGTAATGCCCATAGCGAGTCCTGAAAGCTGTCTTCGGAATATATAACTCACGAATCCTCAGCTGATGGTAGCCTGAGCGAAGATCGATCTTCGAGAAAATCGAAGATCCCTGGAGTTGATCGAATAAATCATCAATGCGTGGTAAAGGATAATGGTTTTTCACCGTTCTCTTGTTCTGCTGTCGGTAATCGATGCACAGTCTCATGGATCCATCCTTCTTTTTGACAAATAGAATCGGAGCACCCCAAGGTGAAGTGCTCGGTCTCACGAATTCCAAGTCAAGTAGCTCATGCAACTGTACCTTCAGCTCCCTCAACTCGGCCGGTGCCATGCGATAGGGTGCCATAGAGATCGGTTGTGTATCTGGCAGCAATGTGATCTCGAACTCGATCTCTCTCTCTCTCTCTCGAGGTAATCCTGGTAGCTCATCAGGAAAAACATCTGGATATTCTGACACTACTCGGATATCCTGTGTCATCGGCTCCTGGTCAGATACCTCCCGAACAAATGCAAGGTATGAATCACAACCCTGATCAACAAGTCGCTGGGCTCGCAACACTGAAATGTACTCCATGGTGGAGTCATGTATAGTACCCTCAAAAGTGAACTCGGGTAGATCTGGAATCTTGAAGACAACCGTCTTCCTAAAGCAATCAACAAGTGCATGATGAGCGGATAACCAATCCATACCCAAAATCAAATCGAACTCATCAAGCTGCAGAAGTAGACAATCTACGATCATCTCGTGACCGCCAATCAGTACGGGCAAGTGCCTGACTATCAGTGAAATAATGAACAACTGGCCACCTAGCCCTCTGATGTGATATGGAGAAGAGAGAGTCTCTGCGACTCTACCTAAAGAAGCAAGTAGTCTCGAAGCAAGAAAAGAATGCGTCGCACCAGAATCAAATAGAACATGGAAAGGTCAGCCTAAGACTGAGACCATCCCTTTCACTACAGTAGCCGCTGAACGTGCCTGCTCCTCAGTAACTGCTTGTATCTGCCCCTGCCTAGCTGGTGCGGCACTGGATCCTGCCACACTCTGCGTCTGTCTCTGCTGCGGTCGCCTGAAGTTGGAGTTCCTGCCACGGAAACTCCCTGATCGTTGTGCCTGAGGCTGCGACTGTGAAGGCTGTGGCTGAGGCTCACTAGAAACCTGTGGGCACTGTGAGCGATAGTGTCCCCACTCGTGACATCGGTAACACCGGACTGGTCTGGTAGGTGGAGTAGCTGTGTCTGTGCTCCGAGCTGGTCCTGCAGGTGGTCTGTCTGCTCGCTGCGACCCAGATGGTCGAGCGGACTCTGTACCACGTCCAGCAAGTGCTCCTCCTAAAGTAGTCGATGGAGAAGAGCGAGCACTGCCCGTGAAGGACGAACCTGTAAGTCAGAACCGTCTGGCTGACCTCTGCTGCTGAAACGATCGACGTATCGGTCCAAAAGATCGTTGCGGTCTAGGCGTTGTTCCAGACGAGCTCCTGAAACGTCTCCCTCTAATGTCCTCGAACTTCTCCGCAGCATCGGTAGCCTCGGAGATGGATGTGATGTGTAGCCCTGCCAGCTTCTCATGTACCTCTACTCGCATGCCGCCGATGAACTTTTCCAGATTCTCCTCTGGAAATGCACCAGTTGCTCGTGTATGTCGTGACAGCTCTGTGTATCGGATAAAATAATCTCTGGCTGTCATCTTCCCCTGATGAAGCTCTGCAAATAGTCGGCGCTGGGACTCCTTCCACTTTGCAGAAAAGAAGTGGGCTCTGAACTTCGTCTCGAAATCATCCCATGTAGGCTCTCGGCCTAACTCAGATACTACGGCATCCCACCATCTCTCGGCAAAGTTTGTCAATGAATACTCCATGAAGGATAGCCACGTGTCTCGTGGCGCGCGAATCATCCTGAGCACCTTCATCACCCGCTTCAGCCACTGCTCAGCAACATCTGGTAAACATGTGCTCTCGAACAAGGGTATGTTGGCCAGCTGGTAGGACGTGAAAATGGACTGGTGCCTGTGAATGGCTGAGTACTCGTGTACACCCTCGTCAGCAAAGTCAACAGGGTCCTGCTCCCTGTCCAAGTCTGCATCATCTGCTCCATGCTCAGGTACCTCCTCAAGTGGATCATCAGCATGAGGCTGCTCTACCTCAACAGACTGGTGTTGGTTCTGCCGTATCCCATCCTGTGATGGATGGTACGTGAAATCTGATAGGTCCTCAAACCTCATCTCTATATCTGTCTGCCTGTCGGCAATCTCAGTCTGTTGGGCCAAAATCTGCTCCTGCTGACCTCGCATGGCAGCCTGCTGCTGTTGGAGGTCGGTGAGGGCAACCAATATGCGTGCCAACTGATCAGCCGTCTCCTGACCTGGTCGGGATGCCATGGCTCTGCATAAGAACCATCTATTAGTCATAAAATTTATTGTTCGCAGATATGAGATATCATATGAAAATTAATGAAATCGGTGGTATATGTGGTAGTTGAATATGAATGTCATATTTCCCTTCTCGAAATTACGACAAGTCGGAAGACTGTCGTTATCCGAGAATTTAATGCGATCGGAATTTTAATACCGCGAATGTGCGTATCGGGGTACCACTGCTCTGATACCAAATTTGTGATCCCCTTAGAATCCGGGTACCCGTTTACGCTACTTTCGTGGCATTTCATTCACATAAGATCGCATAAAAACAGGGAGAATTTTTCGCAATGAATATATTTGCAATCATTGCATATGACATTCACTTTCATAATCATAACCACAAGCTAAAAGAGACAAATTGCACCAGAAATTCATTTCATTAATTTCCATATATTTTTACAACATGTACAATGTCTGCCAGTGCATACAATACCCAAAAATAATCTGATTGAATAGAAGAGAAGCATTATACATAAACAACCGACCAAAAAAAAATTGAGACAAAGTAAACCATACCGTCCGGTGTATACCCTGTCTCCTGGCATGAACAGCTACTAAACAGCAGGCTGTTTTCCTGCCAAAACATGTTAGGAAAGAAACGGAGTCACAAACGTGAATACAAACCCGTAGTTTAGAAATAAATGACAAGTAATTTATTATGTGCAAAAGAGAGCAAGTAGAAAGTTGGAACAAGTACAATCTACATCTACCTGCGTAAGTAAAAAAAAGTTTTCAGGCTGTTTGTAAGCGTCTCTAATGATTGCCCCATAACCCAACATTTCCCACATATGATATATTTATATTGTAGTTGAATATTCATGAGGGTATGAGTGTAAACATATATATTAATTTCTTCAGAGATCATGCATGTGAGTGATGATGGAAAAGTTTGAGATTGGAAAGATTTCTTGATTTATTTAGATTCTTAGATCTAGTGAATAGTCATTTCCTATCAATCCCAACTTTTGATCGTAACTTCTCCAATTCTTAACTTCAATTATTTCAGATATAACTCCAAATGATGTAGATATAGATATGGATGATCTAGATATAGAATCGCCAAGTCTGTTGGCGAAGTAAACTCAAGCAGTGAGGAAGCCTACAAATGGCTCTTCCGTCTCGCCCTTCCAATAGAGGGATATGTCTACTCCAAAACTACGCCACTAAGACGGGTGAGAGAGACTCTCCGGAAAAGTCACTCTAGAAAAACAGCCCGACCGATAACGGGCAACCGAGCTCGTACGAAAAAACTAAAACCGAGGATCCCCTGCCTGGGTATCCTAAAACAAAGGGTCAGCGGAATGGTCTAAATTCGGGATCCCAACGAGGCGTAAAAACACTGCGAGCTCGCGTAAAAACCGAAAAGGGACTGGGATCCTAGACCCGCGTATTAAGCGGCCGCTGTCCGAACTGGGCTTCCTATCTTCCGCCCAGTTGAGAGTCACCGCGCTCTCGCACAGTCAGATGTTAGGATCACCATGACCGGCATAAATAATTGATATCACTGATTTATTATCATTTTCATTCATTCCTTGACCGATCTAACCTTTTTCAATCCCTTCTATGGTCAACTTCACAGACTTTAGGTATTTGTCTGCAACTAAGTAATAGTGATTTATACTTAGTAGGGTATTCTTAAAGGATTATTTTATTTTCTGAAGTCACACATATCTTTTTTTTGTAGTTGTTTAGTGCTTTATAGGGACAAAGATAGTAAAAAAAGTACGTAAAATGTACTAATGTACATTATTACTCATCTTATTCTTGTTTGGATTGAAATGAATACTATTACTTATATAGTGTATTGATGTAATATAATGATACTTGTCAAGTGTAATCATAGTATTAGATATATATATATATATATATATACATATATATAGATACCCCAACTGTATATTTTGATGTGCTATATATCAAGTGTAATATAAATGATATTTTCCCTTTCTTGTTATGTATGAAATATACAAGAAGATACCCAATCATGAACGATATTATGTAACCAGATTATTTTGTAAATGATCAGGGAGTGTTAGAAACTGAAATTGTATATAAGAATATTGATATAATTTATCAAAATCACACTGTATTCTCCTGACTATCAAAAACATAACGCGTTACAAACATATTTCTTAGCAACTTGTGCTTTAAGGTCATGCCTATTATGTCAACAATTTCATATCTATAATACGTTAATAAGTCTGGCTCGATGACCCTTTTAACAAATTTCGAACGAAATTAAGGTTACGAATATATTGAAAGCCCCAACTGTAAGGTCTACACTCAATAATTTCCATATATATTGTATCAATTCTGCATTTGATAGGTCAGCTAACAGACAAGGGGAGGTCATTCACTGAACATCTCTCATTTGTATGAAAACTCTTTTCATATTCTAAATTTTAAACTTTAGTATTAGTAGCAAACCCCTAACTTACTACATTGACTACTTCATTTGAGCTCCCTAGGTTAGGCGACACTTTACTGCTCATTCTACATTCTTTTCATTACTAATATATATGATCCTACCTGGCATTTCTTTTATAAGTTTCAAGATCAGTTGCTCTAGTTTCTTATGCAATCTATTATGTTGGCACTTTATTGGACATATATAGCCAAACTACTCATCAAACAGATGATATGAGAGATTTTGAATCAACTAATCTAGCAAATATAAGTATTTTATTCTGTAGTTTATCCAAAACTTTTATATAAATAGATGCATGTCATATTTAATTGTAAACAGGCAGGAAACTTCCTTTTTATGTACTTGGTTATAATAGTCCACCTTGATTATCCTATCTTATTTTATTCTTGAATAAAAGAATCTGTATAGACATGCTTATTCTCATTGCACCACTTAACTTTACTTAAAATGTACAGGAGTGTAAAGAATTATAAAATTTTGATGGACGAACTTCACAATTTGTTTCAGTAGTTATCTTAAAAATAGAAAACCCTTTGATGTGAAGGAAAAAAAAAAAGAAAAATCATGTTGTATTCAGATCTAATCTTTGATATGTACACAAAGTTAAGAGGATACTTGGTGTCAAAAACATATTAATTTGAACAAAGATCCATGAATGGTGGCAAGAAAAAGATCTTGGATTGTGCATGCATGGCATAAAAAGTAGAATTTAGAGAGACATGTGTGGCAGCAAAGGAGGTGGTTAAGGGATGTACCTATTGATCTCTCTAATTTGGAGATTAAAATCCTTAGCATGCAGTAGTGGTGTGCTGAAACAGCAACAACTTGTTGTGAATAAGGAGCAACAATAGCTGAGATTGAAGCTTCTCCAGAACCTCCAGATGTACCTGGAGATAGTGTAACACCCCAACCCCAAACATAGTGCCATACCTAAAACTCACAAAGTGTGGGTGTGGTTTATAAGTGATCGGGATTACTACTTGACAACTTGGGCTTAAGCATTTTGGGTGGTTGCCAACGGGTCCATCTGGGCCCGACCCCAACAAATTGTCAGGGCCAGTTTTCCTTCATAACGGACCGGGGACCTAAGCCCGGGACGTTACAAATGGTATCAAAGCCAAATTCTCTCTGATAGTGGAAAGGGCTACCCGAGAGGTGGAGCCGCCCCTACAAAGAGGTTGGAGGAAATGGCTACCCGGAGCGTGCAGCCGCCACTATCACTGGGAAGAAGTGATGGACCATGTCGCAACGAGGACGTTGCGAATATAAGTGGGGGAGGTTGTAACACCCCAACCCCAAACATAGTGCCATACCTAAAACTCACGAAGTGTGGGTGTGGTTTATAAGTGATCGGGATTACTACTTGACAACTTGGGCTTAAGCATTTTGGGTGGTTGCCAACGGGTCCATCTGGGCCCGAACCCAACAAATTGTCAGGGCCAGTTTTCCTTCATAACGGACCGGGGACCTAAGCCCGGGACGTTACAGATAGTCTCCTGCCATAGCAAGAGCAGAGGGGGAAAAAACTTCGTTGGGGAATTTGGAGAGAAGCCTTCTCGGTGGAGGTTTGAGATAAATGGGAAATAGAGAGGTTTTGGGGTATTATTTATAAGGAAAAGAGGGGTTTTACTTTTAGCCAAATGGAACAAGGATAAAAGCTACGTGGGAGTTGCTGGCTGCCCTTGTCTGTATTTGTATTTGATAAATATTTTTTTTATAATCAGACGACTGGTACAGTCTGCAGTTATAAATTTTAAATTGATTTTTTTAACCAAATTTTCCTTTAATTGGCATACATAAAATTAACCGTACATGCGCCTCGGGTCTCGAATTTCAACGTGCAATATTTCGTTTTGACCGTCTCTGAACGACGATCAAAATGAGTATAATATCCATATACTTTTGATCGGGTTTTGAATACCCGAAACTTTCAGATACGGTTTTTGTTTAGGTTTAGATTTTACGAACTAAAAATATCAAACGACCTCTGATTGACGAACGGTCAATTCCGTTGGTCTTGTTTTGTCAAATCGGGTCTAATGACGGTCTCGGTTTGTTTTGCGGTTTCCGAATTTGCGTCGCGGCTTTTTTCGCGGCGCGTAATACGAAGCGACCGATTTTTAGTCGATTTCACCCGAACGACTTTTGATTCACGATCAATTGATCTTTTTAGGTTATCTAATCAGATATCTTTATTGGGTTAATCGGACCCAAATCGGATCGGGTTTGGGTTTGTGTAGATTTCGG
Source organism: Ottelia alismoides (assembly GCA_037367405.1). Taxonomy (NCBI): domain Eukaryota; kingdom Viridiplantae; phylum Streptophyta; class Magnoliopsida; order Alismatales; family Hydrocharitaceae; genus Ottelia; species Ottelia alismoides. The sequence goes on along the minus strand of JAZKJV010007829.1, from coordinate 11,650 downwards.
ACGTTACACATAATTAAGAAGGATTTTATCTCTACTTCCCATGCCAGCTAAGGGGAACATACAATAAATGTTTTCACCAAGGCTCTAGCCAAAGGGCCATCTCAGAGATGTTCTAATCTGAGCATGATTGACATCTATGCTCCATCTTGAGGGGGTATTGATAGATATGTTTATCTTTCTCGATTTTATGTATTTTCTATTTCTTCCGCCTATAGTGTGTAATTTTCCCATAAGGGTTTCTCCTCTCTATATAAGAGAACCCTAGGTTCTCATGAAGAAACAAGTCATTATTTTCTTTCCACATGTATAAATAAGTTTTAATTCTGCATTATTACAAATGATGTTAGATTTTTAAAAGATGAGAATTAGTAATGATTTACATGTATTTTACTGAAGATTTTAACCAAAATGAAAGAATAAAAGAAATTTCTACAACCTCAAGTGTCATTATGCAATATTCAACCTCTACAATTAATCTGCTACAAAATGTCATCTTCTTGCTGTGCCTAATAATGAAATTCACTCAAAATGTCTTGCTTCTTGCTGCGCCGAATAAGGTAGACTAATGATCTTCCACGGAGCCAGCCTGATCAACATTTGTATACTTAACAATACATAAATGTTCGGGTGTCTATATTATTCTTAACAATTCAAGAATGCATAGGAATATATACCTATGAATCTCGGTTGTAACAACAAAACACCAAATAAGTTGGTTAATGATCTTGTCCAATAAGATCTCATTGAGCATGTTGATGTGGATTGTCAAGGCTAGTGATGCAAAAATTTTAAGCAAGCTGATGCTTGAAGGTAACATCATGGATGATACATGAAAATCACGAGAGGAAATTAGAGTTAAAGAGCAACTTGGCATACAGAGTGATGATGAACGATAATAAAGGCTTGACAAAACCTACTCTCGCAAGCAGACTAGACAGGTTCTGAACGAGACCTTTGGCAATCCATAGTCTTCTTCATACCAAGATCCACATCATGGCTTATAATAATAAATTTGTCTGACACTCCTGCCTCCTTCCCGATTGCTATTAAGATGGGCATAAGGAATGCCCTTTAAAATACTTGTTCAAAATTGTGGCATGTTAGCATCTGAGCCCAAACTATAGACGTTTCATTTCCCCCTTTTTTTTGCTTTTATATCCCAGGTGTATTGTTAAAGTAAAGGATGATTTCTGACTCATGAAGCCATACGAGAAGAAATGTACTTTGAAAAACCAGACACGAAAGATGGAGGATATACCAAAAGGTGTTAACATTGTAGCGGCTAAGTGTATTTTATGCCATAAATACAAGACCAGTGGTAATTTTTAAAAATAGGATAAATTACAAAGAAAGGCCTCAACTATGACTCAGATCTCAATTAGGACTCTCATTTTTATATGTAAAAAAGAGGGGACTAAACTTTCATCTTTATGGCTAAATAGTTAACAAAGAATGGCCATGAAAGCCTACAGAAGCCTACATTCGAGACAAAAAAAGATTGGGCCCCTCTTTCTTACATTTCAAAAATGAGGCCCCTAATTGAAAATCAAGGCATAATCATGGCCCTTTTGTAATTTACCCTTAAAAATACATGGCCAATAAATTGCAAAGTGTATACACAATAGTACAAGATTGACTGTGCGGGGACTTTTTCTCTTGTAGCCCAAATGATCTATGTCCAAATCATTCTCATCTTAATTTGTGGCACCAAGACAACAATCAAATTGTGGAAAAGATTGGTTCATATTATGCTTAAAGATACAGACATCCATACCAATCTATAAATAAATCTCAATTGCAACAGCAATACACCAATCAACTTGGTTATTTATCCCCTCCAACATGCTCACACCAAGCACGCCGAAGTGGATCATCACTTTAAAAAGGTGATGATGGTCAAGTATGTTCCCCTTTTTTACAGTCAGATAATCTGTAGATCGAAATTTCAGTAAGGGCCTTCCCACGGCACAACATGAAGTGGATCTCTCCCAAGTTTTTTTCTTCCATTCAGAAGGGTATCCACGCAAATCCTTGTGTTTTACGTGTGTTTTCTGGATTAATTAATTTTCCATGCTCTGTACCTCTATGTTGTTTCTAATCCTTATAATCTTCTCCCATGGAATCTCCTATAGAATCCAACCTGACTAGGGAACCCACTTGATACTTCTTATCTTCCATCCCATGTTGTTGTGGAAAGGGAAGAATTGGTGGAGACTGGGTTGTAGTATAGTGCCTTTGGGGATATGTTCATCATAAATAATGGAGCAGTTAATGGATAAATGACAATCAATGGAATATAGGTTTAACATATGATATGTGTTATAGTTGTGTATTTAAATGGATAATTGGATCTTTATAAGATGTAATAACATTACTCTCATGTTTAGACCCACATTCCCTAATGATAGAATTTGGGTATGTTGTTGGATCTATATAAAGATCCATAAACCCCGTGTATCTATTAATAAAATAATACAAAGATATGGCCAGTAAGGTCCTTCTCCCATTGCGTAGGGTGGTCACCATGTCCATCTGAAACCATGTAATTTTTTGGTCTTCTTGCCAATGATGCTGTACATAATTCGATTTCCACAACATACGGTTGGGTGTATTGATGCACATATTTCTTGCAGGGATCTGAGTTTTAATTACTTTACTGGTGAAATTCCAAGTGCTTATGCAGGATTGCTCCCAACGATAAAAAATATGTAAGGAATATTAAAATTGTATGCTCAGGGCCTATTTTTATTAATGTCGAAGTATTCTGTTTCGGGCGATGATGTAGTTTTTCAACTAAACTTGGACTTGTACACACTCAATCAGGAGATTATTCTTGAGTAGACCTTCCATTTTTTCCATTTCATGCAGCTACCTTACTAATAACATGTTAAACGGAACAGTTTATGACTGGATCTCAGGAAGCAACCAGAACATGTTTGCAATCTCCTCTTCGCTGATATCTCGAATTTTTTTCCTTTTTTCTGCATTAACCATTTTAGACTCTAATGCACACTGTCTATATTCAGTGACCTGTCATTCAACTCCTTCATGTCAAGTGTGCCAGATGGTTGTCAACAAGGAAACGTGTAAGCGGGTGCTTCTTTTTCTTTCTGCATTGCTTCTCTTCATTTAGGTTTAGATTTATGCAATAAACAATTTTTTTATACTCAGGAATTTCTTCGGTAGTTGTTCTTCCTCAAACAGCACCTTGTAAGTTTCTTTACTTTGATCTAAATGCAGAATTATGCAAACAAGGACTCCAAGCACTGTATTTACTGTTGTGTTCGCTTTGTTAATGTGAGATTGTCCCGATGTAAAACATCTTTCTCGTATCCTGACTTTTGCAGATTACCTGCATGTTCAAGAAAGAATTATCCTTGCCCTGGTGATGCTGAAAGTAGGAGACCCAACTTTCAGTTCATTTTTTTGGTTGAAACGTCGAAGGATGACTACTGGAGATGAATAGTCAACCACGTCTTCAGTTTCATCAAAATTTCATGATTAGAGTATCTTTACTTACTGTAACTTTTTGATTATGTTTCCAGATCATGACTTGCATATCAATTGTGGTGGCAAGGAGGTAATTATTGGAGGCCATAAATATGAAGATGATAGCTCTGCTTTTGGTACATCTTCAAATTTCCTGTCCGAAAACAAAAATTGGGCATATAGCAGCACGGGAGATTTTACAGACACTAACAGTAACAGTGAGTACACCATTAAGAATACATCTGTATTGAACATTACAGATGATATAGACCTATACATGTCTGCCCGTGTTAGTCCGCTTTCATTACGGTACTATGGACTATGTTTAAGAAATGGGAAGTATACAGTTACTCTCCACTTCGCTGAAATAACTTTTACTGATGATCGAACCTTCTCTAGTGTTGGACGGCGCTTTTTTGACGTATCAATCCAGGTAATTTATCAACATATTTTTATTTTACTGCTTTTCATTTCCATTATGTCGAATGCATTATTTGTTAGTGGAATGTCTTCAACTACAACATTATATGTTTTCGTAAGCACTTTAGCATCAAGTATTAGCAGACAGGGAAAATAGATGATGTAGTTTCTATTAATCTGAGAGAAGTGTAATTTCTGGCAAGTTTTTATTTAAAATAGGGACAGAAAGTTCTAAGAAGCTTTAATATAGCAAAAGAAGCTGGAGGCAGTGGTAGAAAGGTCACAAAAAGCTTCAATGCCAATGTGGAGGATAACACATTGGAAGTACACTTCCAATGGGCTGGTAAGGGAACCACTGCTATACCGTCCAGAGGGGTATATGGGCCAGTTATATCAGCCATTAGTGTTACATCTAGTACGTTACTGAAAATATTCCCTCTTTTTGCGAAGTCCTTAATGCGAACCTGAACCAACCATTTTATTTCTGTGGTTTTCCAGTCGACCATGGGGGAGATAAAAAGCACTCTGTTGGCATTATTATTGGTATAGTTGCTGTGTCAAGTATTCTAATTGCTTTTGCAATGTTGCTGTTGTTCTCTATTAGGAAAAAATATCACAAAAATATTGGTGAGTGCAGATGCTGGTTTTAGTTAGTCCTTCAAGTATTGTTTTTTTTAAGGTGACATTTGACATCAGTTCTTTATGCTCCTCTTTTCACTTATGTTTGTTATAATACCTTTTATGCAGAAAACAAAGAAGTTAAATTACAAAGTGGAAAATTCAGTTTGAAGCAAATTAACTCTGCGACAAGCAATTTTGATCCAATAAATAAAATAGGTGAAGGTGGCTTTGGTCCAGTCTATAAGGTATACACCTACCTTTACAAGTGTAGGTTTATCTCTTTCTCTAGTCAGTTTTTGTAAATTTTAATAATTGGTGTGCTTGTAAATACTCAACAATGCAGGGCATGCTTCATGATGGATCTTTGATTGCTGTCAAACAACTTTCAAACAAGTCACAGCAAGGAAACCGTGAATTTATAAATGAGATAGGAATGATTTATGCCCTGCAGCATCCAAATGTTGTGAAGCTCTATGGATGCTGTATGGAAGAAAACCAGTTGTTCTTGATATACGAGTACTTGGAAAATAACAGCCTTTCCCGTGCTCTTTTCGGTACTGCTCCTTTAACTCATCATCATGGCCCTTGGTGCCTTTAGAAGCTTGTTTCTTATTCTGGTTTCCAAGTTATTACTTTGGTTAATGAGATGATATGACTAGGCCCTGAAGAAATGCGATTGCAATTGAACTGGCGGGCGAGGCATAAAATTTGCCTTGGAATTGCAAGGGGCTTGGCTTACATGCATGAAGAATCTCAGCTAAAAATTGTTCACAGAGACATTAAATCATCTAATATTTTACTTGATAAGGATCTTAATGCAAAGATATCTGACTTTGGTCTGGCTAGACTTCATGAAGGGGAGGATTCTCATATCAGCACTCGGATAGCTGGAACAGTGTATGTTGATTATTAATTTTTAAAGTTTTGCCAGGGAATAGAAGTTAGGTAATTGTTGAATTTTTTTTGAGATTTATGGGATGAACATCTATTAGAGGCCCATTGATAACGCTCCCCCTCGCAGTCTTTTGAGAAGGTCGTCAGATGTCACCAGCGAAGAGGAGCGTGATCAAAAGAAATTAGAAGAGAGAGAGAGAGAGGACCGTGATAAATGAGAATAATAAAATTCTCTCTCTCTCTCTCTTTTCACTTGATATTAACCAGGTAAGTGTTCATGGGTCGAACACAAGGAAGCATGAAGTATAGCCGGGATTAGAGATCGGTTTTGTGATTAATTTCTTCTTTGCGAATTCTTTTTGTGGTTTTTAGTTTTATTGATTTTTATCGGGTTTTAATTTTTGCAAATGTTTATTTTATTTTTATTTTGAGATTTTTATTTAATTTTCAAAAGTGATTAATTTGGAAATCAATGGAATTGGATTTCTAAGTAGGTGGAGTATAGTGTAATATACTATTCTAAGTAGTAATTAAAGTGGAAGAAAAGGAATTGGATTTTTTAAATTTTCAAAATAGAGAATATATTTTGCAAAAATATTTACTAGATAGTATATAGGTGGAATATTATGTAGGTGATACTATATAGGTAAGTGATAAAATATAGGTAAAGACGAGAACAAAAACCGAGCAACGTGCTCGAAGAAACACACAAAGAAAACTTAAAAGGAATGTGATATTCAAAAAATCAAAACAAATCAACTAAGTGATGAAAAATCTCAAAAATGTAACAAAACCTCGCACGAGTAGTTGTTTAACTAACCTAGAAAAATCAAAGAAAAATAATGTTTCTAGAGTGTCCAAAGATCACAAACAGTTCAGGGTACAAGTGTAAGAAAAATCAAACAACTCTTTACTTCATCCTTCGATTGACTATATATGTTTTTTATTTAAAGAATATTGACTATATATGTGGAAGGTCGAAGTAGTAGAATTCAACCATGAGTCATTCTTCTTTAGCTACCGTTGCCAATCAACATTCCCTAGGTCCTCCACTGGAGTTAATTTGCTGCAATTCCGACTTGAGCCTAGATAGTAGCCATGGCTTGTTTGAATCCATTTTTTGCCCCTCCTTCAGTCTATGGGCCCTTTACACACAGAGATTCCTACAAGAGGAAATAATAGGACCTCCAATAATAGAACTAAAATCATAAGTGGGAGATTACAATTGTCAGTTACTTATTCATATTCCTATTGTTCAAATACTATCAACATAGACTATTGAAAGTTCACAAGTGAATTATCCCACGTATGAGTTAGAGCTTGCAACTGTGGCATTTAAGTTGAAAGCTATAGACATTACTAGGACTTCATTGTAAATCTTCACTGTCAAGAAAAGCTTGAAATGTTTCTTTTCCCGGTTATAATCAAATACAAGATAGAGAGATGGATAGTATTTTTGAGGAATTATGAGTTCTTCATTGGGTACGATTTTGGGAATTCAGACGCAGTCTTAGATGCTTTCAGTAAGAAATGGGACGGAAAGATTGTGACCTTGAGGATGCAACGGTAGTTAGTAGTAGACTTGCTTATTGGAGGCCTTATTTTGGACAAATCAGGGTTATTTTTGTTGGTGCTCTAATACCTCTGAGTTCGTAGGGAGGGCTATAGAAACTCAGAAAAAGAATCTAAGGATACATTACCCCAAGAATCTTGGAGGAATCTAGGTTGATAAGCTGTGTAGGCAAGTTTTTAACCACTTTGTTGTTAATGGGTTTACACCTTATTTCCAAAATTATACGAGGTAAAGAACCTGGTAATATGTTAAAAAGTTTGAGATCTATAACTGAGGAGCAAGTTATGGCACAGTTCAACAAGTTTATCCGGATTCTGTCATAGATGAAGCATTCTCAAGACAATGATACCTAAATAAACAGAATGTCTGAATATTTCGGTTAATGAAAGTATTATTTGTATAGCTCTTACTTATGCTTGTGTAACTGTGTTTTTCGTAGCTGTTTATTCACACCAGCTTATCATGTTCATGTAGACTGTGGTTTTATACCAAGAGCAATACACTTTATTCATCTGAAAGTATAATATTGTGCAGAAGTGGAACTTCTTGAACAAATAAGATCACTGTGACAACAGCACATGCCTTGATGTTAAAATTTATAGGGATTTTTACTCCCATAACCCTGAGTACTTTCGCAATAACATTCATAACCCTGAATAATCGTGAATTGCGCTCAGAACCCTCAATAAGTGTGCCGTCTTACATCCATAACTTTCCGTTACTTGACTTCGCTAACTCAACTAGATATTGAGTTAATCTAACCAATCAAACATCCAACGGTTAGGATTAACTTAAATAAAAAATTATCCCATCTGGTACTCTCTCCAGGAGAAGGAAAATGGGGCTTCTTCGGCTGGGGAGGCGCAGAGCTCCTCGGCGGCGGCTTCTCTGGGCGGTGGCGGGAGGGTCTCGGGGGTGGGGGGAGGGGGGCTTCTCTGGGCGGTCGCGGGTGGGTCTCGGGGGGCGGGAGAGCTTCTCTGGCATGTGGCGGCCGCCATCTCTGGGTTGTGGCGGGCTTCGCGGGGGGCTTCCGGGGGGACGGAAAGAAGACGACCTGGACATGGGAGGCAGGGGGAAGGCGAGCTGGACACGGAAGGCAGGGGGAGGGGGGAAGAAGGTGAGCTGGACACGGGAGCTCCTCTGGGCGCGGGTGGAAGCTCGACCCACAGGAGGCAGGGGAGGAGCTTAGGAACAGGAGAAGCTCGGGGAGGGAGGGAGGGAGAGAGGGGGGGGAGAAGGCGAGCTGGACACGGGAACTCCTCCGGGCACAGGTGAAAGCTCGGCACGCGGGAGGCGTGGGGGGGGGGGGGGGGGGGGAAGAAGGCGAGCTGGACACGGGAGCTCCTCCAGGCGCGAGTGAAAGCTCGGCCCGCCAGAGGCGGGGTGGGGGGGGGGGGGGCTTCGGTACGGGAGGAGGAGGGGGCGGGCAGGGGGGTGTTGGGTTTGGGGACCGTGGAAGCTCGACCCCCGGGAGGAGGAGGCTCCGGGACGGGGAAGCTCGGCCTACAGGGGGGGCGGTAAAGAGCTCCGGGACGGGGAAGCTCGGCCCGCAGGGAGGGGGGCACGTGAGTGGTGGGTTTCGGGATCATGGAAGCTCGACCCGCGGGAGGAGGGGGGCTCCGGGACGGGGAAGCTCAGCCCGCAGGGGTGGCGGTGGGGGGCTCCGGGGACAGGGGAAACTCAACGGGGGGGGCCTGCTCGGTGGGATGCATGGCCTGGAGGAGGATGTAGGGGGAGAGGAGAAGAATGGCATGTTTTGTAAGTAAGAATGGATATCAGGGGTAGTATTGTATTTTTTTTAATGGAAACCGTCAAACATAACGCCCATCCCAAACGGAACATGACACAGGGTTATGTCATGTAAGAGTTAAGCACTACTCTGGGTTTCTCATGTAATTCGTGATTATGTAGGGTTATGAATGTTATTGCGAAATTACTCAGGGTAAAAATCCCAAATTTATATTAAGACAATGGAAAAACATTAATCAAATGGGGTCACGATGGTTCTGATAATTGTGGACACGGATCCTTGACATAGTGGATGCAACTATTTATATGGAATAGACCGCAGGGCTATACTAAACTATTGTTTCATCATAAAATTTAATTGCCTGTGATAACTAACGTGCAGAGGATATATGGCTCCAGAATATGCAATAAGAGGTTACTTGACAGAGAAAGTAGATGTTTACAGCTTTGGTGTTGTCGTTTTGGAGGTTATGAGTGGTAAAAGTAATGCCAGCTTCCTTGTCAAAGAGAATATTATCCACCTTCTAGATTGGGTAAGGACTTGGCCCTCTGTAGAATAATCACAGATCATTTAGATATTTAAGATCTTGCTTTGAAATGTAATTATTGTAGAATATATACAGTCATATTTATTCCCCCTAGTAACGTGATTTTTGCAAAGATACAAGCAACGACTGCTGTATTATTAATGTATCCAATCTCATAGTCCTCGGTTAAGTAGTAGTTTCATTTCGATTTAGTAACTTCATGACAATTGCTCTATGTTGCAGTTTTGCTATAACTTGTTATTTTATATTTTCCAAATTAACATGTCATGGGGATGATTCACTTAAACTCTTAGGTCTATATATGTAACTCAACCCCTCCTTTTTCATCATGATAATGAAGACAATACACGTGCTTTAATGGAGGTCAGGGATTCATGTAGCCTGTGATTTTTTTACCTCCACCATGGTGTTTCCATGTTAAATCAGTGTGTTTTTTATGATTTATTGTTTTCTACATGGCATCGAGGAGACAATGTGCTAATCGAGCATTTTCTCTCGGGTTCATTGTTCGTGTTTGGGTTGTCTTTATATCATCGATTAGTTTCTTGCTCTTCATGTTGATTAGGCGATGCTTCTATGCAATGACCTTTGGTATGTGATCACTGACAATGATGCTCATAATCATCATCCTCTCCCATGTGGCACTTTATTTAATGAACGGTTAGTTAACACCCATGACAACACTTTGTTGTCATTATTTACATCTGATAAATCTCAATCTTTGTTGTCTTTCTTTGGTAATGAGTCATCTTTGTAAAGCTTCCAATATACACTCGATATTAGGGCTATGTAATGTTGTCTCTCTTGTGGGGCTTTCATAAGATGTCGACGCTTGTGGGCTTGTAAACCCCTAGGATTCCAAGCATGTTGTCACCGACGCTCGTGGGCTCGTGATCGTGTTTGTGAGTTAGGATCCTAATTGATGCCTTGCTAGGCCTCTTAAAATCAATTATGTGCATTTACTAGTTTAATCATGCTCATTCTTGGCATCTAGCAATCACGTGTTCAGCACGAAGGCATTACATCATATTGAATCTCTAGTCGACTCAACCCAACTCAACCATCAAAGGATCCATATACTCGGCAATAACCACATGTGTACATTATGATTAACATTTAGAATATTAAGCAGAAAAAATGTTGATATGCCTTGAATCCTAACCATCTGATCCAGGTTGAAGAACCATCATATGCACCTCCTCCTACCGTACCATACCCCAATAGATGGGGGTCTCACTAGGGTTCCATTTGTATTGGGGTATATGGATCCAGGGCTCTCAGTATCATGTGTATTATTCTTTCTCCACATAGTGAAACCGATTGTTGTCTCCCAAAGGCATATCCCAGTTACGAGTGAACATTGATACGTGTGTCTTTGTGTGTGTGTGTGTGTGCATGATTGATCTTGTTTATATGTGCTTCCACGATACACAACAAACTAGTATCAGAGCATTGAGTTCCATCACGATCATCAAGAAAGATGGCGATGCACAATCTGAAGATCGAGAAGTTCATAGGGAGGAACGATTGCAGTTTATGACTGATCAAGATGCATGTCCTATTGAAGCAATAGGCATATGGGGTTATTGTTGGACTAGGAGCAGGTGAAGGCTTTCGAACCCTCCGAGTTTATGATGCTGGAAGAGAAGGCGTACTCGACGATCTTAATGTGTTTAGCGGATAAGATTATCGTGGAGGTTGTCGATGAGGATTTCGTGACCGTTCTATGGTTGAGACTCGAAAGTTTGTACATGACGAAATCTTTACCAACAAGTTGTTGAAGCAACCTCTTCACATGTAGGAAGGTACATCTCTTAAAGAACATCTAGATCCATTAAATACATTGTTGATGGATTTAAGGAACGTAAATGTTAAGATTGAAGATGAGAATGTTGCTTTAATTTTGTTGGTTTCTCTTCCGTTGTCATATGAAAATTTCGTTTAATCATTTAAGGAAGAGAATCGATTACCCTAGATGAAGTTCACATGAGTTTACATACGCATGAACTTTGACATATGGATAAGTAGGATTCTAAGGCTGTAGGTTTGGTTATGACTTGTGAAAAGTGTCATGATGGTTCTATCTATGTGAAGAAGGTAAGAAGACCAAGTCGAAGAATCACAATTCTAAGGATATCTGCAATTACTGTAAAGAACCCTGACATTGGAATAAGGACTACCTGATGAAGAAAAGGAAAGCCATGGCCGTTACCATTATTCAGGAAGGCACACTCCGAAGATGATATGGTTCTCACTGTCACAGATCAGAAGATGATGGATAATATATGGATTCGTGATCCATGTTGTTCTTACCATGTGAATCCCAATGAAGATTGATTCTGCGCCTATGAGAAGA